>PVIC010008441.1:0-48180 GCA_004025085.1 Thryonomys swinderianus
CTGGGGATTTAGCTCACTGGTTCCAGCATCTGCCTTATAAGTGTAAGATCCTGAGTTTGATCACCAGTAACCACAGCACAATGCTGGGTGAGGTGGCTCATGCCTGTAGTCCCAGCACTCAGGAGGCAGAGGCCAGAGGATTGCTGTGAGTTCAAGGCTTGCCTGGGCTATAGTGAGCCCAGGGCCAGCCTGAACTACAAAGCAAGACCCTGTCTAAAAAAAAAAATAAAGAAAATCTGTCTCAAAATTTATAACAAAGAGTTCTTATTTCTACATTACCTGATGTTATGATCATCTCTATGACAAAAAAAGCATAGAATTCAGTTTAGTCCAGGTGTCTAAACACTGTTAGGTATCTATTAGGTTCAAAGGTCTAAGGATAAAAAATTACTAAAGTACTGTCCCTGCCCATATAGTGATCTTTTCATTCTGGTAGAAATGATGAGTATAGAGGCAAACATAAGTGCAGATACTCTGCTTTCAAAGAGGAAGCATGCATGCCTCAATAGGGTTAAGAGAGGAGGAGTAGAACTTGGAGAGAGTGAATAGAATGAATCAGCATGGTATGTGCTGAAAACTAACAGTTTTGTGGTTGACAGAGCATACAATGCAGGAGGCCAAGAATGATTATAGTCTTAGGCAAGGGACCAGGTCTCAGAGGTCTTTGCCTGGCACGCTATAGGAACTGAGACTATCCAGTTGACTCTGGGTGGCCAGGAAATTCTGTTCTCAGGCACTAGCAACATTGTGATGATTTGGATTTGAGGCAGGTAAGAACAAAGCTAATTTTGAAGCTTTGTATTCATCCACTTTAGAGATGACTAGAATTATGAGCCTCTTATTTTAAGTCTTGATCGTTATTTTCATACAGCTTCTAGAATATTTGTTACACCAGAAAAACACACACCCCAAAAGCCTTTCAATATCAAAATATAATGTATGCCAGTTTTAATAGCATTTAATTCCTTTTAAAAGTAGTCCATAGTATTATAAAAGTAGAAACCTTTTACCACAGAAAACACATAAAATCTAGAAAAAGAACAATAAAAATGAACCAACCATCCAAAGTTCTCTTGATTTTTGGATACAAATATCATTGCATCACTTTTGATGTAAAAATCTTTAAAATTCTTTAGTTATAAGGGTGTGTGAAGGTATGTATTCTAAAGGGTAAAACACAAACTGACAGCACTATCCAACATTTATTTAGATTTCCTGTCCACACACAGAGGAGCATGCACACCACCAGCATATGACCATTACTGCTTAGCATCCATGATGCCCTGGGTTTAATCCCCTGCACCAAAGCAAATTTTTAAATGTGCCTGTTGTTTTTTTGTTTTGTTTTGTTTTCTAGCTATGGGAGGTTTATGGAGACCGGCGCTGTCTACGAACATTTATTGGTAATACTTTTTTTTCTCTTGGCTATAAATCTGTTTGGTAAGACTTTTAAAAGTAAGATGACATCATAAACATTGATTTCACTACAGTTGTGAAGAAAAAGGTTTATAGACTTGAGCTACCCCTGAATGCAGGAAAGTTTCCTCAAGTTGACAAAGAGGGCAGGGAAGTAAGAGCAGCAAAGCAGTGTGATTGGAAATCTGCGAGGACCACGTGGCAACCTGGAGAATACCCGATAGACCAGACTGGGAAGAGGAAAAGTGAATTGCAAAATTATTTCATTATTTGACAAGAGATCATGAGAATCTGAACCAAAGCAACAGAGTTAGAGAAGAAAAGAGCTGTTAAGAGTTGAATTAGTGGGATCTAGTGAGGGGTGCTGAGCGATTGTAGGAATCTAGGAGGACCCATGGGTGGCTGGAAGGAACACCAAGGGAAGGAACGTTGAATCTGAGCTGCCGGTGGGATGTGGACATGAACGTTTCCAGTGAGTGACAGCCAGGTGTTGAGCTCCAAAGCAAGCTGAGTTGGCAGCTGAGGCATAAAAGGATGTGAGTGAGAGGGGCAAAGGGAAGACGGCTGTGTGACAAGTGAGACAGGTTGTCTTTGTCATTTTGTGTGAAGGTTAGTTCCATATCTAACTACCGCACTGAAACTAACTCTTTGTAAGCCATATGGCTCTGTTTTTAGATTAGGGTGGGAGTCTCTTCAGCTGTGTGTTAAGATTTTAGGCCCTCTGCCTGAATAAATACTATCTAAGATGTCACACAGCCTGAAGGAAAACAGAAAAGCTGTGTCCAGGGAAAAAAATGTCAAATAAGTGGGTTTGGTTCCCACCTGCCTCCAGGATGCCAGATCACTTCTCACGGAAAGCCGAAATTCTCCTCAGAGGATGGCAGCAGCTCTGCAGCCCTCCTGTGGGAAGGGTTGCTTATGCCATGGCACACACCACTTCCCGGAGCTCAGTGGCTCATGCTGCCTGTGGTCAGCAGTTGGTGCTGCACACATTTTGTGTGTGACTCGGTCATGGTGGGGGTGGCAGGAAGAGGGACACTTTCTGCTTTTGTTTGGACATTCAAAAAAGTTGATTGGCCTGGCAAGGTTGATTTCCCATTGAAAGCATCATCGGTGTCTTAAAATTAATGTATTGTCAAAATGTCACCTGAAAATAAGAGCAAGTATGTTTCTTTGCTGCTTTTACTGCTTCATCTGAGAAATAACTCTTCATTTCAGGGCCTTATTTTGAGTTGGGTCTTTAAATTTGGGGAGGCTGATTTTTTTTACATTCTTTTTATACTCTAGATAGTAATCCTTTGAGGAACAGCTGGTAAAATTTTTTTTCTCACATTGTAGATTATCTTTTCACTGTTAGTGGTTTCTCTTGCTGTGCAAAAGATGAGATCCTAGTTGTTGATTCTTTCTGATAGTACCCATTCTACTGAGGTTTGTTCATAAAGTCTTTCCCTAAGCCAGTGTCTATAAGAATGCTACCTGTCCTATCTGCCAGCAGGTTTAATGTTTCTGCTTTAATGTTTAGCTCTTTAATCCACTTCTGTTTCAGTTTAGTACATAGTGAAAAATACAGGTTTAGTTTTAAGCTTTGGCGGGTTGAAACCCAGTTTTTCCAGCAGCATTTATTAAAGAAGCTGTCTTTCCTCCACTGAGGGTATTTGGCTCCTTTGTCAAAGATGAGATAGCTTAGTGTGTCTGGAGTTGTTTCTGCATTTTCTAGTCAGTTCCATTGTTCGTTGGGTCTGTTTCTTTGCCAGCACCATACTGTTTTTATCACAGTGTCTTTGTAATATAGTTTCAGGTTGGGGATTGTGATATCCCCTGCCATGTCTTTGTTGCTTAGAATTGCTTTTGCCATTCAAGGTCTCTTCTTATTCTAGGTGGATTTTTGGATTATATTCTCTAACTGTGAAATATAGTGTTGGGGAAAGGGGAAACTGTATGGGGAGAGGGGGAGCAAAGAAGGGAAAGAAAAAAATTTGATGATACAAAGGAAAAAGCAGAAACAAAGCTGAGGTATATAGGGGTTGAGGTTGAAGGAAGGGAGGAGAATGAGAAAAAATAAGAATCAAGATATATCGTGCATGGGTACTGATTCTCAATGAAGAATATGATTATAATGTACTCCTAAAATGTACCAATAAATAAAGTTTATTTAATGGGTAAGTAAAAGCTGCTTCTGAATCAGTTTCTGTAAAGTTGAAAACTTGATCAAAAAAAAAAATTTTTTTTTTTTTTTTGAGACAGGGTCTCACTTTGTAGTTCAGGCTGGCTCTGAGCTCACTATGTAGCCTAGGCAAGCTTCGAACTCAGCAATCCTCCTGTCTCTGCCTCCCGAGTGCTGGGATTACAGGCGTGAGCCACCACACCCGGCAAAAAATAATAATTTTTGAACAAGAGTTCTATTTCCTGAACTTAAATTTTAGGTCACTCTGTTTTCACTTCCAGCCTAGTGAAAAACTGAGTGATTAAATAAATAAATATCTGAGGGACCCTCATCATTTCTGTCATTAGCAATAATTCATCTGTCATGTTTCTGTAAATTCTTGGCTATTCAGTTATCTCTTGTCTGCACTGCACAGTAAGAAAAATTGACATGACAAATTTTTGTAAATGAGGCCTTTTGTCTTGATTCTTATTGAAACATGCATCAGAATTACCTGAGGAGCTTCTCAAAGGGAGAGAAGTACCCGCACTCCACATCCCACACGTAACAGAGTGGGAAGCAGTGAGGTAAAAGCTGGGGTTCCAGTGATCTTGACTGCAGCTTTGCCCAAGCCCACCCTTTCATGCAGTCTCTTTACAGCATTCATGCAGATGCAGTACATTTTCTCACCGCCATTTCTGTTGACTCTGCCTCTAGGTCATGGTAAAGCTGTTAGGGACATCTGTTTCAATACTGCAGGAACCCAGTTCCTCAGCGCAGCCTATGACAGGTATCTCAAACTCTGGGACACAGAGACAGGTAAGAATACACCTTGTCTTCTAAGTTAATATTTATATTTGAACAGTGTAAGTGGTCTTCTGTGGCAAAATGGTAATTTCCAGTTCTTAACCCACTGGCTGTCAAACTGATACCACAAAGTGAGCTTCTAGAATTGAAACTCAGCTATATCAGCAACTTCCACGGTAAAACTTTTTCCCTCCAACATAAGAGTTGATAAAGCAAATGTATTGCGCCTAAAAGAGGCACAGTATCTAATGAGCAGAATAAAATTGTTCAGATTGTGCGATCATTACATTATAGATCAAGAAACTGAGGATAAGGGCAACTTTTCAGGGTTGCACAGGCAGAGTTGAGTTCAAACCAAAGTCTCTGATGTCAAAGCCTTTGTTTTTACCTCTTTAAACGTTGCTCAATTCTAGCTACATAGTAACCATTTGAAGATCTTCAGAAACACTGAGATCTGGGTCCCACCATCCGAAGTCCTTCTGTGGTTGGTCCAAGGGATGGACAGTGTGATTCTAGGTACAGCCAAGGCTGAGAGCCCCTGTATTAAAAGGCTGTTTTAAAAATCAAAATATAGTATGCATAAAGTATAGAAAATTCTCAAAGATATATAAACTTCGCATTTTTACAAATAAACATATGTCTGAATTTGTTTAAAATACCACAAGATCAAGATCTAGAACATTTCAGTCACTCAGTAGGTTTCTTTTTTTTGAGATAGGGTCTTTCTTTGTAGTTCAGGCTGCCCCTGAGGTCATTATGCAGCCCAGGCTAGCCTGGAACTTAGAGAAATCCTTCTGCCTCTGCCTCCTGAGTGCTGGTATTACAGGCATGAGCCACCATGCGGCATTGTGGTATGTGGTACTGTTTGCTGGGATTAGGGCATGAGTCACTGCACCTGGCACTGTGGTATGTGGTTACCAGGGATTGAACTCAGTAACTTGTGCTTTCAAGGCAGACTCCAAAACCACTGAGCTAAATCCCTGCCCCTCCACAGATTTCTTATGTCCTTTTCCAGTCTATTGTCAGAGATCACAATAGCCACTCTGTTGAGATGGGTTGGTTCATTTTGCCTATTCTAGACTTCTTACAGAGGGAATCATACCATGTTTTCTCTTTTGTCGCCTGCTCCTTTCACTCAATATAATATCTGAAAGTCACTTATCAGGTTTGTACCAGTAATTTATTCTTTTTTATTGTTTAAAGTATTCCTCTGTATAAATAAAATTATAATTACCTATTCAGCATTTGGAAGTACAGATTGACTTTTGAAAAATTATTTTTAATCACTAAAATCTATGAAAAGGAACAATGTAGTTTATGATAAAGAGTGAGTAAAATGCTCTCTGTCAAATTTTATTAAGCAAATAACCACTAGATATAAAGGTCACTGTCATAGTTAAGTGGTCAAATTTATTTTTCTTACTTAATTCGAATCTTTGTTTTTAGGACAGTGTATATCAAGATTCACAAACCGAAAAGTACCCTATTGTGTCAAATTCAATCCTGACGAAGATAAACAAAACCTTTTTGTGGCTGGCATGTCTGATAAAAAGATTGTGCAGGTAAATCTTTTTGCCTTATTTTTATTAAGATTCCTGACCTTCAGGTTATAATGGGGAGCACAGAATGGGAACTCATTCAATGTTTGCTGTCTTTAGGGATCGTTATGTTCTGTTCTTAGTAGAAAACAGTCCGTTCATAAAAGTGGTCAAGATCTTTACCCTCTATTTTGCAGAGGTACCTCTTCATTGGTTTTCATAAATCCGCTCCATTTTTGTCTTTGTCTTCTTCCTCGCTGTACAGTGGGACATCCGAAGTGGGGAAATAGTGCAGGAATATGATCGACATTTGGGAGCTGTCAACACCATTGTTTTTGTTGATGAGAATAGAAGATTTGTGAGTACCTCTGATGATAAGAGCTTGAGAGTTTGGGAATGGTAAGTTTGCCTCAATAGAAAATGTGCTTTATATAAAGCAAGCAATTAAAAATTTATAGCCAGGGGCTGGGGATTTGACCCACTGGTTCCAGTCCCTGCCTCGCAAGTGCAAGGTACCTAGTTTGATCCCCGGTACCACATACCACAATGCTAGGCATGTGGCTCACACTTGTAATCCCAGCACTCAAGAGGCTGAGGCAGGAGGATTGCTGTGAGTTCAGGATCAGCCTGGGCTACATACAGAGTTCAAGGCTGGTGAGATTCTGTCTCAAAAAGCTTAAAAAAAAAATTGTAGCCAAAGACAAAGCCTAATGATACGTAGCCAATTAAACATGTTTGCAACTGTGATCCTTACTATTCAATTAAATTGTTAATTATTTGGGCACAAATTGGAAATAAAAACTGAAAGAGACTACCTTCATGGTCTTTAGATAATCTATACATAGGATGTTTTAGTTGGTTTTCTTAGCATGATAATAGGTACTGAATTAGGGTATTTTGTTACATTCTTCATATCTTATTCATCTTTGCAAAACTACTGGCAAGAATTAGAGTCTGGGGCCGGAGGGTTAGCTCAGTGGTTCCAGCGCCTGCCTCGCAAGCACAAGGTCCTGAGTTCAATCCCCGGTAACCACATATAATGCTGGGTGTGAAGACACGCCCACCAACAATCAACACTGCATACCACAATGCTGGACGTGGTGGCTCACGCCTGTCATCCCAGCACTCGGGAGGCAGAGACAGGAGGATTGCTGAGTTCGCGGCGACTTGCCTGGGCACCATAGTGAGCTCAGGGCCAGCCTGAACTACAAAGCGAGACCCTGTCTCAAAAAGCAAAAAAAAAAGAATTAGAGTCTGGTCCTGGCCTCAGAACAAACCCAAAGAAAATACTGATGTATCTTTTTTTTAATGTCTGCTCTATGATTTTTTCATTAGTTAAAGTTGCTCCATATCACACATTTGTACAAATGTTTTGCTTATAGAATATAATCAGAATATATTGGTTAGTTTTTTTTGAAAGAAAAACATTTTATCAAGTCAAGAAAATGTTATAGATCATGTTCTATTTTTTTTTTTTTTTTTGAGACAGGGTCTTGCTTTGTAGTTCAGGCTGGCCCTGACCTCACTATATATAGCTCAGGCAAGCCTCAAACTCAGAAATCCTCCTGCCTCTGCCTCCTGAGTGCTGAAACTACAGGCTTGAGCCACCAAGCCAAGCATTTGTGGTATGAGGTACTGACTGCCAGTGGGTGTGGCCATCACACCCAGCACTGTTGTATGTGGTTACTGGGGATCAAACCAGGGACCTTGTGCTTGTGAGGTAGGTGCCGGAATCACTAAACCAAATCTCCGGCCCAGTGTTCCATATTTTAATTGAAAAGAAGACTTGATCTTTTTGTTGAAATGAATGTGATTGGAACCCAACTTGTGTTTATTACCAGTTATGAAGCACAACTCAACTGGGATTATAGCCTTGCAAAGACTAGAACATTCTTCATACCAACCCGTGAGTTATTATGCTACAAGAAAAAGTGGGAAGCCTGGAGCCACAGCCGGTGGTTTCCTTTTTAGATTGGATCCCTTTGGGGAGCTAAACAAGGCCTAACCATGTCAGGACACTTTAGATAATCAAAGATTTAATATAATTTAACTGTTCTTACTCCTGCACTTACACTGCCACCGACCCTCAGATTACTCCTATTGGAGTTGACAGGACTTTATATGGAGCCTTAAAATACGAGATATGGTCCAAAATACAGTGAATGTTCAAATTTTTTTCAATGTAGTAAAAGACATATTGCCATTAATCTCTCTCCAAATACTCCCCCTCTCATTGACCACATTTATCCCATCATTCTTACCACTTTCTGAAGCAGTTCCGGAAGTCCTCTTCAGGGAGTGTGTCTCGTTGTGCTGTCATGGCTGTCAGTGTCCCAAACTGATTCAAAACATGCACCTCTCATGGTCCTTTGGGTAGAGCCAGAAGTCGGAAAGTGGCAGATCCAGTCAAGAAAGTGGAAAAGGACACAGCAAATGTTTATTTGACAGAAACTGATGAACATTTTGAGTCAATTCAGGACCTCATTTGCACAATACTTTCTTAAACATATGTATACAGGTTTTGTTTTATATATGTTAACAGTTTGATTATACTTGAATATAACAGCTGTTTCTACCTTAAGATGGTATTTTAGCTCCATTTTAAAATGTAGAATCATGTGAAATAAATTGTTATTTAAATTATGTACCAGTTACAGTTCTAAATCTAGAATATTGTCTAGCAAAATGCTTTAAATAGGTAATTTTTTCTTTCTCTAATATTAATACTCCTCAAGGTCCAAGTGCGGTTTTCTTACAAATCCTGACACCCTTTAGATTTCCATTTAACCTTTACTGTCGGAAGTCATCACTGTTGTAATCACTAATGACATTACATTTATGAAGTCCTTTATCTGTGCCAGTTGTGGCTGAACATTTCTACATGAACTCTGACTTAATCTGTAAAATATTAACAACCCATATTGTTTTCCCCATTTTCATATAAGGATACTAAATAGATTCGGTAATTTGCATAAGGTTATATAGAACACAAAAGAACCAGAATTCAAACTCAGATCAAGTGATTCTGAAACTTGAGTTCTTAATACTATTGCTGGATAGTTAGGTAAATAAGGGACCGAGGAGGTAACTTGTATGTGGTTTGATTAATTGGAAAGCAATAAATGCGAGGATCAGTCTTACTTCAAAGGGAAATAGGAAGCAAAACCGCTTGGTATCCCTGGAAATTACTAGTGATCTTGGCAGTTTGCATAGAAGGGAGGCCCAAACCACCTCAAAGTGAGAGCTAACTGCACCACGGAAAAATGTTCAGCGTAGGAGCCTTCAGATGAGTGGTACTTGCCAAACTTACATGCCCTCTACGTACTTTACCTGGCATAGTGATATAAGAAAACAAACTGAAGAAAACTTGACTTTCTTTAACAGGCTGTATAGTACAAACTAAGAGAGTTATATAGTTCTGAGAGTTGGAGATTAGATATTCTGCAGCTGTGGCATTTTAACCAGCTAAATATGTGAAATGTAGATAAATTTTCTCACCAAAACAATTGTTTTAGTTAAAAAATTAAAATGAAAATAT
The DNA here is from genome assembly GCA_004025085.1 of Thryonomys swinderianus. Classification (NCBI taxonomy): domain Eukaryota; kingdom Metazoa; phylum Chordata; class Mammalia; order Rodentia; family Thryonomyidae; genus Thryonomys; species Thryonomys swinderianus. The sequence continues at coordinate 9,443 of PVIC010008441.1, forward strand.
ACACAGGCTGATAAATACTAGTTTTTTTAAAATTTCATACTTTTGTTAGTTTTCTTTTATGAATTAATTTCCAGATTGTTTCTAGCTTATACTAAAATATATTATCTAATTAGAAAATAATGTTGTTTATTAAATTTAACTACTATAATCCTAGCAGATAATTTTACTAGTAATAATAAAATTCATGAGGTAGTTCAGATTCAATTCATATTCTAGAGCTTGGTATATCAAAGTTTTTTGAGTAAGGGTTCATGTGAATTTTTAGTCCATGTTTAGTACAATATTGATTAATATGAACCCACACTGTGGTTAAGAAAATGCTTTTATATTTCAATCTGTATTTTAAAATTTTTAGCCCACTAGCAATAAATATGAGGAGAAAAAAAAAACTGAAGCTTTTTTAGACTGAAGATATTTTTAAGTAGATTTGAGTCATTGTGAATATTGGTTCTTACTGTTTTAGAGCATACAGGATTGACAAATGTTGTTTCTTTGATTACACATGAAATCATTTTCCTCTAACCAAGACCTTAATAAAGGTTTTCTCTGGCCATTTGTTCCTTCTTCTGGATGGTTGAATAAGTGGACAAAGAAAATTCTGACATGAAGCAAATAATTGTAATTTTTAATTAAATACATTGTTGGAGTTTGAGCCACAGCTTGAAATTGAAATTGCTGCTTCCACTATTCCTCAGATTACATTTCCCAGCATAACTAAGAAATATTTCTAGTCTTATGAGAAGTGATAAGATCAAAATTCCCTTCAGAATTACTAAATTTTATTTTATTTATTTATTTTTTTTTTTTGCTTTTGAGACAGGGTCTTGCTTTGTAGTTCAGGCTGGCCCTGAGCTCACTATGGTGCCCAGGCAAGCCGCTGCAAACTCAGCAATCCTCCTGCCTCTGCCTCCTGAGTGCTGGGATTACAGGCGTGAGCCACCATGTCCGGCATTGTGGTATGCGGTGTTGATTGTTGGTGGGCATGTCTCCACGCCCAGCATCCTATGTGGTTACCGGGGATCAAACACAGGACCTTGCGCTTACGAGGCAGGCGCCGGAACCACTGAGCTAACCCTCCGGCCCAGAATTACTAAATTTTTATAATGTAGAATTTATGTACTTCACATTATTGACTGCTATAAATAAGAATAGCTTTGCATTGTGTAACACTTTATATTACTTTCATGAGTTTTTAATACTTTTTTCCTGCATCATACATGTTTAAGTGCTTTACATGTAAACCAAAAATGGTCCAGGCACCAAGCACTTCATCTTTGTGTCCTTGATCATTATTTCGAGATGAATTATTTCAGTTGGTTCACAGATCCCTGCAGCTCTGCCTGCTTTAAAGGGCTTTTAGCTTTTTCAGCTGCTCACTGAGTACTGTGATAAGGATGGTCAACATGTAAGAAAACATTCCCTACTGCTCTTCAAATAACTTTCTTCTGCCTAACACAGTTTAAGTTTTTATTAGTACATACAAGTGAAACAAATAGGCACTCCTCAGAAGAAGTACAAGTGACTAATATATACATTAAAAAATGCTCAATATCTCTGGCCATTGGAGAAATACAAGTTAAAATCACACTGAGATTCCATCTTATCTCAAAAAATGATGGCCATCGGGCTGGAGGGTTAGCTCAGTGGTTCCGGTGCCTGCCTCACAAGTACAAGGTCCTGAGTTCGATCCCCGGTCACCACATACAATGCTCGGCGTGGAGACTCACGCCCACCAGCAATCAATACCACATACCACAGTGCGGGGCGTGGTGGCTCACGCCTGTCATCCCAGCACTCGGGAGGCAGAGACAGGAGGATTGCTGAGTTCCAGGCTTGCCTGGGCTACATAGTGAGCTCAGAGCCAGCCTGAACTACAAAGTGAGACCCTGTCTCAAAAAAAAAAAAAAAAAATGGTGGCCATCATCAAGAAACCAAATAACAACAAAGGCTAGTGAGGATATGGGGAAAAAGAAACCCTTCTGCGTTACTGGTGGGGATGTAAACTAATTACCATTATGAAAGTCAGTATGGAAATTACCTCATATAACTGAAAATAGAAATTCCATTTGCCCTAGTTGTTGGCCTTCTAGGTGTTTTCCCAAAAGAGTCTAAAACATCTATATTATAGTGATACGTGCCTACCTGTGTTTATAGTGGCACAATTTATAATAGCTAAATCTTGGAAGTGGCCTATATGTCCATCAACAAATCACTAAGGAAAATGTGATATTTACACACAATGGAGTACTACTTTGCCGGAAAGAAAGATGAACTTGAGTCATTTAGTAAATGTATAATTTCAAGAATTTGCTTTTGTTTCCTAAAATTACTTGTTCTTATCTGCTATTTTAAATTTTTAGGGATATCCCTGTAGATTTCAAGTATATAGCCGAACCCAGTATGCATTCAATGCCTGCAGTGACATTGTCTCCAAATGGTGAGTCAGTACACAGTGTTCTTAATGAGCTTCCAAGACTTGCTGTAATTATTGCACTCATAAAAACTTGGGTCATTCCCTTTTGGGAGGTTTGCCACACTATCTTACTAATAGGGAATCTTTTCAGTATTAAGACGTGATGACTGGTTTTCATATGAGAGGCACTCCCTTGTTTTGAAAAAAATAAAATTATTTACAGCTAACATTGCCCAAGTATCTAAGAATTCCGTTCTGACAATGAAATGTTTGCTTTTGTTTTAATAATTTTGCTTCAAACAAAATCAGGTTCAGTAAGTCATTTAAGGAGCTCTTTTCTATCAAGGTTGTAGAAAATTTTGATCTGACTCTACATAATGAGAACACCTTAGCAGTTCACTGTAAAAGATCTTCTCAAGAAAAGTAAAAAAGATAAATCCTTTTAGTGCTGTTTCCTATTTAATAAGCCATTGCCTTTTAAGTACAAGATAACTTGTGCTACAGACACACTGACGATATACTGATGTAATCAGAGCTCCTCATAGGGCAGTAAAGGAGAGGCTCTGTGGTTTGGGGAATGTCATCTCTGTGGCTGCCATTAAGTCGTACAGCTGCCGTACATGTCAAGCCACTCTGAGGTAGCAAGAGAGAGCTGGACCCTCTTTCTGGGCATCTGCAAGGGCAGGCTGGTGACTTGTTAAACGCCTGTCACTCTCAAGAGCAGAGGAACTAGATCCTTCTTTGATAAGTACTATTTTAAATACTTTGTCACTGTAAGCTGCATTTCATGTCACATGTTTTTAAACCCTTGTCACAAGCACTTGGACAAAGCCATCCACCTGCTTGGCCAGTGTGAGGCCATTCCTTTAGTTAGTGATGTTAACAAGTGTGTGGAAAAAAGGTAAATACTGTGGTCTAGAGGCTTTGATGTATCCTAGGTGGAACAAAACAATGAATCCTTTCAAAAGCAATTACTATAATTGCATTAATCATATCTTTTCTTAGGTTTTTGGGTTTTGGGGTTTTTTTTTTGAGACAGGGTCTCACTTTGTAGTTCAGGCTGGCCCTCAGCTCACTATGTAGCCCAGGCAAGCCTCAAACTCAGCAATCCTCCTGCCTCTGCCTCCTGAGTGCTGGGATTACAGGCATGAGCTACCATGCCCGGCACTGTGGTATGTGATATTGATTGCTGGTGGGTGTGAGTCACCACGCCCAGCATTATATGTGGTTACCAGGATCGAACTCAGGACCTTGCACTTGCGAGGCAGGCACTAAAACCACTGAGCTAAATCTCTGGCCTTCTTAGTTTATTTTTATTGGATAACCCTTTTGTCTTCTCACTGGAATTAATCTTTATTTCAGTCACCACAGACAGGTCTCTTTTCCCATAGTTCTATTTCCTATACTCAATACAAATTAATTTCTCCTCCAAAACTCTTAATTTGGTTCTGTTAACACTAAACTTGGAATGTCTGTATTTTTCAAAGAAGGAAGCTTTTTCTGTGAAGAGTACTCAATAATAATAAGATTGTAGGAATAGAACCTATTACTTTATATTAAGTAACTACTGCCAGTTACATTATTTGTAACACTTTACAGATGGCATATTAAATTTATTTTCTAATATTAGAAGGTAGAGGAAAGCAAAAAGAATAATAATGATGGCAAACATTTAAAATAAACCATTTTTAAATGTTTCAGTTCTTCACATGTCTCATTTATTGAATTTATAGGGAAATGGCTAGCATGCCAATCAATGGATAATCAAATCTTAATTTTTGGAGCACAGAACAGATTCAGATTGAATAAGAAAAAAATTTTTAAGGGCCATATGGTAGCAGGCTATGCTTGTCAAGTGGACTTTTCACCAGACATGAGGTGAGTTTAAATCTTCTATTTTCATATCCAAATATGACAACAGAATATAAATTATCATTGTGCAAATAATACTTCACAAATCACTTTCACATGTATAATTGTATGAAAACTGCATAATATGTCAAAATGCCAGTAAAAGCAAGAACAAGTTATGAAAATTCCATTTTGCCTTTCTTTTGGTGTTTTACTTCAGCATATCACCTATTAGTTAGTCCTGGGCCCTTTAATCACCTAATAAACCCCTGTCCGTATCACCAATGTCTTAGTGTCTTTTTTCTAAGCAAGGCTAGGAGTACTATGATCACTGTATTGCTATGATTGAATGAGTGCTAGAAGAAGTAATTCTATATCACAACAGTGACATAACAACTTTACTACAGCCTATTTATGTTGAAAACTGGAATCTTACCTTTTGAATATTTCTAGGTCACACTATATTTGTGAAGCCTATAGTCTTCCTAAAAGTAGAATTCTGATTCATTTCTCCATTCTTAGTTAAAATATAGGTAGAAGTAATTCAGAAATCCCTGTGGCTTCATATGTTTAGCTTGGCAACTGGGCTTTACACTCCTACCTCTGAATCAAATATAAATATATTCAAAGGATAAGGAGGCCAAAAAATAATTGTGGAGGTAGCACAGGTCCCAGCAGTAGAATGTGTCTCCTGGCTGTATTGAAATGTACACTACTTGACTGTTAAGAGATTGGTTATGAGAAATTCCTTGTGGGCCCTGGGATTACAGTCTTCTTAATTAAAAATAATTTTCTGAGATATGTAGTTCATTGGAAAGGTATTTTGTAGAAGTTCATATTAGTGACTACATATTCAATGTTATTTTGAGTATTAAGTATTCCCATTGATCTTTTTTAATGTTAAAATGAAAAAAACCTATCCCTGTTCGTCCATTGTATCATTTGACAATGCTTTTAATAATTTGACTTTCTTTCTGTTGGCAGCTATGTGATTTCAGGAGATGGAAATGGAAAATTAAACATTTGGGACTGGAAGACCACAAAGCTCTACAGTCGATTTAAAGCCCACGATAAAGTGTGTATAGGCGCAGTGTGGCATCCTCACGAAACATCTAAGGTCATCACATGCGGCTGGGATGGTCTCATTAAATTGTGGGATTAATGAGATTAGTCCTTAAACTATCTAGGATCATTTTTGATCCAAGGTCATATTTAACTATATTTAATTATTAAATGTGTTGGATGCCAACTTGATTTATAGGTAATGTTTTCCTTACATGGCTTTATGAATTTGACCCATTGTTTTAAAAAACGTTTGTAAATTTGCCTCATAATGTCACTGGCAACTTCATTTGCTCTTTATGGGTGTTATTTGTACAACAACAGCTGACTTTCTATTTGATAAGTAGTTCTTGTTGGTAAGCAGTTTGGGTTTAATCTCCATGACATTACTGAAAGGTTCTTTTTTGCATCAAGAAAGAATCCCTGCTAGATTTGGGATCCTCCAGAAAATAATGTACCTAATGACTTGGGAAGGTCCATATATACTTAACTACCTGTTAATCAAGAGGGCAGTAAAGAACAAAGATAATGTAATTGAATATATATTTGAAAGAAAACCACAAACAGTTACTGTTCTGTTGCCTTTACTGGGTCAAGGTCTAAACTGTTGGCTTCATGAGTTTTTTTTTTTTTTTTTTTTGGTATCAGGGATCAAACTCAGAACCTTGCACTTGCAAGACGGGCACTGGAACCACTGAGTTAAATCCCTGGCAGAGTTCCACTATTTTTTATGACATGCATTGTATATTTTTATTTGTAAATCTGTAACCTTTTACTGTAACATTCCTCTAATTATTAAACAATGTAAGTTAAAAAGCAGTCCAGAGTTCTTTGATCTTCTTCCTGACCAGTAAGACAGGACTTAACATATTTAAGCAGAGAATTACATTACTTTTGAAGGTGGAACTCAAGAGAATGAGCCAGAACTTTGAATTTAGTTTCCATTCAGTCAGTAAAGACCTGGCTGCACTTGAAGAAATCAGGGTCTCCAATGTTACTTCTGAAATCTTCCTCACAGAAGCCAGGATATGAAGGCATAATCCAAAATGCCAACTTATATCTTTGAATTCTTTGAATTCTTGTTTTGCCTTTAAAATTATTCTGATTTTGATTATAAATACATGCAGAATTTTTAAAATTAGAAAAAAAAGTAAAGTTTTTTCCAAATCTGAAAAATAAACATTATAAGATGTCAAGGTTCCTCAGTTTGAAAAGCAGCCATCTTGATTTTGAAAAAAGAGTTTAAAAACTTCATATTATGTACTCAAGATGGCCTCTTGATTATAGCAGCTCACAGCACTTTAGTTTGACAGGCCACTTCTGTTTAATTATAAGTCTTACTGGGTAGTTTGAATGTGGCTTGAAATATTGCAATACCATGTTTAAAAAAGACTGGTGGAGAGTTGCTCAGAGTACTGACTTGGGAAGTAAAATTGTGCTCAGTTTGATAACCTGTGAACATTAATTAATCTCCACATCTTGTGCTTCCGTCACAGCAGTGCAATGCTCCTTGTCTTTGGAGAAATCCCACTTTTAAAAGTTGTCCTTTCAAGGCCTGGCTAGCCAGGAACAGTGAGTTGTACAGGCTTTGTTATCCCAGCGCTCTGGGACACTTGAGACAGGAAGACCATAAGTGAGCCAGCCTGGGTGACTTAGAAATTTTTTAAAGGGCTGGGGACCTAACTCACTGTAAAGGACCTGGCTTTAATCCCCAGTACCACAAAGCAGGAGAGGAGGAACTGACAAACATGACCAGGCCCTATAGCCATCCTGAAATAAATTTCATGAGAATAAAAAGAGGAAATAAAAATAGGGATTTGACATATATGCCCCCAAAGAAATAGAAGCGCGCTGCCTGGCTGCTGCCCTATCTTTGTATCTAGGTCCAGAAGAGTGTCAGTTACAAGGAAAGAATTAAGGCCTTTCTTTAGTACCAACCACTGGCTTTAACAAATGTGAATTATTAAAAATGAGATGGGACAGAAAGAGCCATACATCTAAACTGTTGTTTAGCACCAGTATTGTTTATGTTACAGATGATCTCTCAAGCTGGATTTGTTTTATTGTGTTTTTGACTGTTTCTAAACTATGTAGCTGTATATAAAAGTTTTCTCTTTTTTGAAAATATCCTATTTTTGAATAAAGCATTTTTTGTAGAAAGTGTTGAAATGTTGGTCACTAATTTCTTTTTAAGTCTTAAATATATTGAGACAGCACACTAAACTATTTGTAGACTTACTGGATCATATGGAAACATGTTTTAGGGGTGGGTGTAGTATAATTCATGTATTAACAGGATTATTCTAATTAAATGATAAAATACAAGGCAGTATAATCAGGGCATTTAGTGACAAACTGAATCCTGGTTACACCCCATTTCAGAACACGAAATGAGTAGAGCTTTTTCTCAGCATAAAAAGTCTCAAGATTTTACTGTTACTGGATTTAAGTCGTTACCATCTGGCTCCTCTTCCTGACTGCAACCTTTTTTGTCACACCCAAGACATACTTCCTTCCTCAGAGTTAGAATAAAAGCGATGCCTTAGTGAAAGATTCACTTGAATGAATATTTAAATATTGAAGCACAAGCTGGAAATATTTTGTGCTAAGGAGCTGATTTTAAAGAGTAACATCAAACAGTCTGATTTCTAAATAGGATTATGTAGAGTGGTTCTTGAGGATGCATTGTGGTCACATTGAGGAAAATGTTAATAAACCACCTAAGGTAAACATTAGCAGTGAAATATCCCTTAGCTGATAGCCATGATGATTGTAACACCAACAACTCACAGAGGCTTCTAGAAGGTCACCGTGGACTGAACCCCACCTCAGTATCACCTCGGGATTGGGCTGCTTACCAAGCTGTGAATTCATAACACAACGGTTAACTGGGGGAAGCACGGGGAAAGAATGTGGCTTCCAGGCCACAATATCAATTAGCAATCTTAAGTGTGGTGCTCAGGGCCAGACCTGGGGAGACTGACACTCCACCTCATCATAGATGCGTATTTTCACATTTGACATTTCTGAACAGGACTGTTGTTAAAATCAGTGATGTATCACAGTTTAATTGGCAGCATTCATTCCTTTTTAGTGCATTATAAAAGAAAGCACAGAGTAATGTGGGAACTGAGATCAATGGAACAATGGCTATTATAGTCCTTGCCTCAAAATTCATGGTATAAAATGTTTATATCTGATCAGTGGGTAAATATACATAATGAACAAAAGATTGTAATTAAAATACAGTTAGGTGTATAAATGTAGGTATACACATGTGTCTGACATATATTGCTGTTTCTCTTACATAGTTTAAAAGAAACTCAGCTCTTTAGATGATGCTGATTTCACCCTTTAATAAAACAGAACCTGTACTTGAAAGATATTCTCATGGTGTTCTCCATCAGACTGGCCCCCGTCACTTTCTCTGCGCCCACATGGAAACTTCCTTGACTCACATTTCAGTCTTTGGGGTATACAATATCTTCTATCTTGATTTGTTTTTTCAATCTGTCTTTATTGTCTACTTTGTCGAATAAAAACGATCTGACTTGAATCATTTGCATAAAAATACCAGCCCCTACCCTCCCTGGAAATAACCCCCTATCATACAAATTGGGCTTAAATTTAATAATGGGAGGGAATGATTCATCTCATTTCCCGAGGTGTTTCTCATGCCAGAGAAATGTTCAACAGTAAATGATGAGGAAGTCATTTTTGTAAAAAAATTCTAGCGCACAAAAGCTTTTAAAGCTCATCTTCAACCAATACTTCCTGAGCACCTTTAATGCGGCAGGTTCCACAGTAGACACAGGGGCTGCGGACCTGGGCCTTACACAGAGCTAAGTCTTCTAAAGATGACATGACACATGCAGATACATTAAGATACAGGGAGGGAGAACAGGGAAAATAGAGGTCATTGAGGACAAAGAGCTGCAGCTAACGTGAGGGTAGTTGTTCCAGAGCAAACGATGTTTGGCCTGACAGTCCTTGAGAAATACTATATTAATCAGATAACTTTATCCATACATAATTAAATTTCTCAGTGATGTTACAAAACCCACCTGGGACTTCTGTTTCTTAGAAATGCCCACCCAGGATTGGATGTTGATACGCCCAACCGTGCAGTGACAAGTGGGGCAGAAGGCAACACAGAAGAGAAGCTGCCCCAGGGCTGTGGCAGGGGCCTGGAGGCCACCTGGAGAACTGGGTACTCGCCTGTAATTGTCCTGTTAACCAGCTCTGCATTAACCTGTGAGCGCTGTCAGGAAGGCCGGGCACCCTATGGGAGGGTCTCTCAGGGCCACAGCTGCTCAGCAACACTGTCACTCTACGGTTAAGTCCCCAACCCACAAATGAGTTCCATTCCAGAACGGGTGAATCAGATTCTTAAGTCCAACAAACGAGTCTAACACATTTTTGACAAATACTATGTTGCTTTGCGTTTCCTGGCTGTTCCCTCCTCATCCCACTGCTCTCCCCTTGTTTCTGGGCTCCGTGTCCCGCGTGGAGCACTATCCTACTGCCGCACACGATCGCGCTGCGCAGCAAGCACACAGCACCGTGGCTGCAAATGTCCAGCAGACATGGGAGCTACTTGCATGATTCGCTTATGTCTCTGAGGGTCCGTGATGTGAGGTCCGTTCATAGCTGTGAAAGTTTGCCATCCAATGCTCCCAAGTCAAAGACTGACTGTACTGGAAGGTGCTTTCTGTGGGTTTTGTTTTACATAAATATGTCCAAAGTAATTCTTGGGATATACTTTTTAAAATTACACCAAAATTGTATATTCTTATCACACAATTATCTCAGTATAGGGAAATATGTAGGATGATTAAATCAAGCTAACATCCATTACTCCATGTACTTAGCATTTTTAGATCAGCAAATTTCAAGTGCACGGTTCATTGTTATTAACTATAATCATATTATACAACAGATCTCCTACTGGTATATGTTACTTTTTTTCTTTCTTTTTTTTTTTTTTTTTTTTTTGCGGTACCGGGGATCGAACTTAGGCCCTTGTGCATCCAAGGTTGGCACGGTACCACTTGAGCTAAATCCCCAGCCCCTTACTGGTATATATTATTTGAATATCAGTCCTGTGTCCATTGGACATCTCTGTTGAAATAATCCGGGTTAGAATTCAAACTTGGACCCCCCTCCCTCATTCCCTTATTTCAATTTTATAGTATACAATCGAATCACTAAGAAAATATTACAGCATTGTATATGAGAATGTGAAGCTACTGGCTTTAGATAGGATTAGCTTTTATATCTTGAGGTCTAGCTTTTTTCCATGTGGTTCTAAACATAAAGTGTGAACCCTGCATGGTTTAATTTTTAAGTATGGAGACATTATAAAATTATTCAAAATGCAATCTAGATTAGGCATCTTAAAAAAGATATTGAGTCTTTTTGGTTATGAACTCACAGAACTGAAGCTCAAATATCTCTTAATGTAAGTAAAATATGTTTTGGCACAAGGTAAATTTTACAAACTGCCACCAATTGACTAGTACAAAAATAATTCTGTTATTCCTTAAAAACCAAACATAAATTTATGTCCAGCATAAAGAATAATTACATTAATTGAGTTTACAGATGCCATTATGTTATGATGTAGAAAGACCTGTTTAAATAAGGCCTTTATTTTTACACTGACCAAAATATAATGAGCCTGGTTTATTGGCTTAATCTAAATTTTGTAAGGTTCAACTTTTAATAGTTAAGAAATTCAAATCTTGGACAGTATTTACTAAAAGATCTTATGACCAGGGCAAAAATGCTTCCAGAAACAATAGATAGGGCCGCAGTACTATATATACATGAATCTACTTTGTTCTACCTGATGTTGATATTAATAGACCTTCAGTCTGTCGTTTTTGTTGATACTTTTTTCCTCCCCCTTTTACTAATAAGGAGGCAAATAAAGTGACCTTCTGATGCAGTATATTATGCTTGTAAAGGTCATGGGGCTGTGTGGATCAGGGGCCGGGTACAGCCCTTGTGGGATCTGACAGACTCAAGCATGCATTCCTACTCCACCAGCTGTTGTTGGATATTCTGAGTAAACTGGGTAACTCTATCCATACAGTTAGAAACATACTTCCGTTGGATTGTTGTGTTAGGGATAATCTATCCAAAGTGCCCGGCATAGAGTTAATAGTAAACCGTGGTTTCGCCTTTCTGTTGTATTCCGTTTGTGCTCATTGTGTGGTGGTTCCGGGCGTGATGGCTCCTGCTCTGTCTGCTCCTCCATGAGGATCGTGTCGTTGCCTGTTCTTCACCAGCCTACTTCAGCGCTCCAGTAGCCGCCCCCTCTGGTGACCCACGTCACTACTTCTCCACAGTGGGTGATCTTACCTTCCAGGAGACATTTGTCTGCAGGCATCTGGTTGTCACCACTTGAAGGGTGGGCTCGTTGCTCCTGCCATCTAGTGGGTCGAGGTCAGTGATGCTGCTGAACATCTCACAACGAGTATCTACTAATACCTTCCCACCCCCATCAAGTCCCACTTGGCAAGAGAGCTAAGGTGAAGAAACTCTGGCCTCCATGGTAAGCATAATCAATTCTAGAGACAAGGAAACCCTACCAACTGTTACTTTATCATCATAAATTTCAAACTACCCGTGAAGAGAATAAGCATGCATAAAAATGGTTTACTGAACAGGCTGCATAGTAGGTGGATATGGGTGGGCGTGTTTGTGATTTATTCTTTTTAACAGTACATCCACTCTTGCCTCAGATATATATAGTGTGATAAAGTTAATGTTCTGTACTACCATTCTGGGGTAGTTAGTTAACTCACTTTATACGTAGACGCTTATAGTAATGTCATAAATCTTCCACTCTGTGAATTAAAAATCTTGGTACAGGTATAGACACATCTATAAGTGGATCAGATTAGACACTTAAGACTACTACACTCCATATTTTAGTGAATAAGAATATTTACCATATACATTTAAGTGTATAAGATTTTTTATCATAAATGTATGAAATAATCCAAGCAGAACTGACTAAATCTTTAAGCTGCCTAGCTTTGATTTGAAGATGACATCATACAAATTAACTGTAGAAATCATTTTAGAGCCTCCATGGACACTTCTGCACATTTAAAATGCCTGTCAGTGATGGTGAACGCTTGAGAGACTGGCTTGCCCAAACCACAACCCAAAACACTAGTTAAACCTGAATGTTTGGCTGCGGGGGCGACACTGGGTAACTTGGCTCCGGTGCCCGCAGAGAGGGCCGTTCGTGCCTGGGCAGCACACAGGTCCTCGGCTCACCACCAGCCACCCAGGCACACTGAAAGGACTGAGCTGCCATTTCAGATCCTACCTATTCAAGCTGGTCCTCTCAAACCTGCCACTTTTATTTGTGCCTTATGAATTTCAAAATCAAAATCTCACATTTTAAAATATTCATAACTCATTCAGAAATTCTGTTCCTTTTGAACTTGAGTCAATGAGATCATCCTGTTCTAACATATGTTGGTTTGTTACTTGAAGTTTTTTGAACCATTGCAAGAAGCACAAAGCCAGTGTGAGGAATGTCTAAGAGTAGAAACAAGTCAAAAAAAATAATAATAACTGGGAGATGGGGTAAAGCATCCCCAGTATTCTATTCCCTCCAAAATTATTTGAACAACATACATACTTTTTGTATTTTCAGGATGTCAAAATGCCAGAAATATACTTAATTAATTTGTCTTATTTTATACTATTTAATTAATTTATGCAAAATAGAATTTTTTGGCAAAGCATTCATAAAAGAGCCTATTCCTATGAAGAGGAATGATAAAAATCATTTAAAGCATTTGGAACCCATGTGTTCTGCTTAAGTTTTAAAAAATACACGAAAAGCTTTGGAACCACTGAAATACTGGGCAAGAGTCTTACAAATGATGTCAGCTGGCAGTAAAGAGAAACGTACTTAGAGTGTAAAGTGGTGTATTTTTTTAAAAAGGCAGCAGAGAAATCATCTTTGAAAGCAGAACAACCATAGGAGGTTGAGCTTCTTAAGTAATAAAGGAGACAAAATTGAATATGAAAATAATGTTGAATAAAAGCTGTTGATAGTTTTGTTTAAAAAATACTCAGGATCAGTATTTCATGTGTCTAAATTCCCAGAAACCAGAATCAGTCATTCTCAAGCCACTGCATGACCTCAGCTGAGAAGGAATTCTGATATCCACAAGGCTGTAAAGACGGTCACTGACTAGGTAGACCAGCAAAACCTTGAACTAGATGACTGAAGTCAGATCAAAGGCCCAACTTGAAAATATGGACACTGAACTTAACAATATCAACTTAGTAAAAATGGAAAATTTATACGATTTTAGTGTTTGTGAATTCATGGACTCTAGGTACATAATGAATCTGAGGGAAAGCTGGGACGAACGGAGGATTTAGTTTCCAAACAAAAGCAAAAGAGGACAAACATCCTCATTCTGTCAAAGGCAGAAAGACAAAGAGGCTGAGCCCAGGCCGACAGGGTGACGGTTCGTCCCTTCAGCAAGTGTTAACTGTCCCACCAACGTCCATCCAGTGCCAGGGTCACCTCTGCAGAAACTCTCGAGATCCCCCCTTGAGTCCGTAACAACAGGCTGGGGAGAGGCCGGATGAGGAGACACACAACCGGCACAACAGACAGGTTCCGTTCTGAAAAATACATCCTTGTGTTTTTGATGAAGTCCTGGATTCTACGTCCACTTGGTGTTCACCCAACTCAAAGTGTAACAGCTACTCGCGTTGAAAATGTCCTTCTTCAGGAAGAGCTGCGGTTTAGATAAATCCTTGTAACTGTGGAAAAGCCTGAAATTCTTCTGTTCCAGCTCTTTGAGGAGACTGTACCAGAACCGCACGACACTGCCGTCACTGCCGCTGACCTCAAACCCGGGCCAGTGGAGGTGAATCTCAAAGAGGAGCTGTCCGATCTGCTCGAGGACGTCTTCAAGGATAAGATTTTCCAAAACCTTCCATTCTGCACTTTCCAGATCTGCCTTGAGAACATCAATCTGTGACATGCAATGAAATGAAATGAGATTTGGTGAGCCGCTGTTCAATGTGACAACTTTTTTTTTTCTTAGGGTCTCGCTTTGTAGTTCAGGCTGGCCCTGAGCTCACTATGGAGCCCAGGCAAGCCTCGAATTCTCAGTAATCTTCCTGCTCCTGCCTCCTGAGGGCTGGGATTATGGGCTTGAGCCACCGCACCTGGTATTGTGGTATGTGATGCTGGGGATGAAACTCGAGACCTTGCACTTGCCAGGCAGACATGGAACCATTGAGCTAAATCCCTGGCCCCCAACATGCCATCTTCATATAAGGAGTTCATTACAGTTTGGACCTTAAATGATCAGCAGGAAGCTCGTGCATTGGAGGCTTGGTCTCAAACCCCACAGAGGGGAGCCTTTGGAAATTGAACCGTGGGGACTCTGGCCTCATAAATGGATCAATCAGTTTACAGATTCATAATCTCATGGACTACTTCAAGGTGACAACAGCTTTAGGAGGAAATTGCTGAATTGGAAAAAGTAGAATCACTTGAGAAGGGATGCCCTTGGCTATATTTCATTCTCTTCTTCAGTCTCTTTCTTTCTCTGTTTCCTGGCTGCTATTCAGTAAGCATATTGCTCTACTCTATGCTCCACATCATGATGCTCTTCCCCAAAGAGCCCTGAAAACAACACAATCAGGTGACCATGGATGGAACCTTCTGAAACTCTAAGCCAAAATAAATCTTTCCTTTAAGTTGATTTAACTCAGGTATTTTGTCACAGCACTGGATCTCTAACAAAGAGTTCCATAGTACTCCAGGGCAGCAGAATCTTTTAAAATTTGAAGTTTTTCCAGTGGCTCCTAATGATTTAAAATCTCTACATCACTTCTTACCCAATGTTAATAACATATAAATCATAAGATTTCAGGTGGCAATTGTAACAGACCTAACTTGGGGCACAGCATAAGGGACATTCCCGTGGAGGAGGAACAATTCCAGTACAGTGACCACCACCAACACTGTACTAAAACCAGACAGAAACTTGTTATTTTCCATCCTTCATTTGAATCTGGTGCTGTTCACCGGACCAATCTCTCTTTGCAGTCCTTTGTTTGCACATGGACACAACCCATCAAAAGATACTGGTCCTGATCCTTCATTCACAGGTAACAAGAAGCCAAGTAAGTTGTTTGATAAGAGAGCTTATAAATGGCATGAAGCCAAGTGAATGTTTCATAGGACTTTCCCAATGCCCTATTTGCATAAAATAGAGAATCCAAGAATTCTGAGCACAAAATAGTCTTTCCCTTATCCTCAGGGCCACCTTACGCCTTTTCACTGGCCCATTCTTACTCTGCAAAGCGGAGTTCTTGTCTGCATGTTTTCTGTGTGTGTCATCCAGTTCTTTGTCCAGGACACCAAGGCCTCGGGAAAAAAGCCCCCCAGGACTCTCCCTGTAGTCACAGATCTTCTCACTTTCTGCCCGGTGTGAATGGACGTCCAGGAAGGGGCAGCCGGCGTGCAGCACCACGGAGCTCCTGACTCCCTCTCCCCACAGTTTGTACGCCGCCCGCCACTCGGGAGCCGTCCTTACAGAGTGCCGGCCGCAGGCGGACTGAAGGAGGCGCTGCCTGCAGGGACCATCTCACGAGCCTCTCCTCCGTCTACATTCCATCAAGGAAAGAACTCTCAGATATCTGAATATCAGGCTGTAGAAAAATTTCTACTCTTATCCGGTTGTAACCAGCACTGCAAAATGGAACTTTAAACGTTAGATATTTTTTTTCCCTCTTTAGAGACAAAGTGGCTTTTCCAAACTTCCTGAGGCTGAGAGCAAAAACAGCTATTCCCACCTCTCATCAGCCCAGATGAATGGGCAGTTCTGCTCCCAAGAGGCAGGAGCCAGGTTCCTTCCCACAGGAAAGGAGAGGGCGAGCTGGAGGTGGCCGGACGTGCAAAAGGAAGTGAGATGCGCTACACAGTCTGCCCGTTTCCACGCTCCTGTGCTCCTCACTGTATAAAATACCCTTACCCTCCTGTATGCAGATAGAAGGTGATTTGAGGCAAATAAGTAAAATGTGAATTGATCTTTTTTCTTCATTCTCTCTTTTTTTTTTTTTTTGCGGTACCAGGGATCGAACTCTGGCCCTTCTGATTCCAAGGTAGGCGTGGTACTACTTGAGCTAAATCCCCAGCCCCTTTTTTTTCTTTTTTTTAAACCAAAATGAATGGCTTATTTAGGTCTGGTCAGTGGTGAGCAAATGAACTTGAGCGTGTTAGCCTATCAGGCCAGTAACTCTATGATTTCTTTTAAAAGGATTTGTCAGTGCAGTAGAAAGGAAGGAACACAATCCCCTGTTCTTTTAATGAACGGAAGTTTATACTCAAAATGAGATGGAATAAAAGGGAAAAATAGGATGCTAGAGAAATACTTTGCAATTAACCAAATTATAAGCTCCTTCCAGCTGGCTTTACACAAAATTGGTTAGAATAATGGAACCCTCATTACCTTCAGAAAGCAATGAAAACAGGTCTGGGAGGGTGGCTCTGTAACAAGAGCCTGGCATCCCTGAGCTGCTGGGTTAAATCCCAGTTCCACACACTCACACTCACACGCACACGCACACACACACACACACATGCACACAGAGTAATGAAAGCCAAGCCTCACCAAATCACCTACTTGTACGGACCTGACATAAATCTAAGTGCTTCCCTTTGCAAAACCCACTTAATTATGTCTCAACAATGCTACAGGGGCGATTTTGTTCACACCCTCCATGAACATTTAGAAAAGCAGACTGGGTAACTGCCCTAGTCACGCAACTGGAGAGGCGGCGGTGAGATTCGAACAGTCTGCCTATCTTATCGTGGCTTCTTAATCACCGCACAAGGTTGCTTTCCAATAACCCACAAGAGGAAAAATGGTAACTCAGAGTCCCAAAGAGGGTTGGGTTTGGAAAATTAAATGCTATTTGCAGAAGGGATGTAAGTCTAACTAAAGTGCTGTTACTGGTATCACTACTTGCCATCTGCAGAACACTGTTCACCGGGGATCTTTTTACCACATGAAGGAAAGCGGACGGCATCCAGGCCCGGGTCAGGTGGGAGTCACTGTGGAGGAGCAGAGGTTGTGGTCCCTAGAGGTGACAGCAGAGCCTTCAATAGCTTTTCCAAGGATGCCGACTGAAGGCACCGACATTCTGCCCCAGGAAAGCAAAGTGACTGCTCCCGCCAGCGGACAGACAGACGCTGAGACTATCCCACCTAGGTTCTCCCCTCTCAGGCTGTGTGTCCGTTTGGTAAGTTCCTCAGCTGAGGCTGAAATGTGAGGCTTCTGGTGCTATGAGAACATTCATCGTATGACTCCAGAGTTGGGTGGAAGAGAAGGGACATAACATTTATAAGGAAAATCTTTCTTCATGAAACTGGGCATAGGAACATACACCAGGCAAATTAATTCTTATAAATTAAGTCTCTTTTTTCCATCTCCGTTGCCCTGGCATTTCGCTGGCTTTGTTTAATCTTGGCAGCTTTAAGCAGAATATTCCTGGATTAAAGGTAATTAAGCTGCCAAAAAATATTCAATCAAAATTGCACAAAATGTTCTAAGTGGTATAGAACAAATCCAAAATTTAAAATCAGCATTTGTTGTATCAATTCGCATAGCCAAAAATGTCTTAAGTTCTTTACATATTTATTTTCATCATGGTATCCTATGAGTTTGTATATGATGAGTGGCATTAACAAATCAAAATATTAAAAGGAAAGATTACAGTTAATCACTTAAGACTATCCCAGTTAAGTATAAAGGAATATACTTTCTATATTTTTCCAACCATATTTTAAAAGTAAACTATCAATCAAAAGTTTTGAGCAACTCAAAGAGAATAAAAGTAGTAAACTAAATTACAGCAAATACATGCTTTCTTTAAAAGTCAAATTTTTATTTCCAGGATGCAAATCTATTCTAAAGAGCAAGAGGTATTTTCTTTTTTTTTCTTTTTAGTGTCTTTCATTTAAACATTTTATTAGTATGTATTTGCAGGACATAATGATTATATCCTTTATAAGGAAATGGGATATATATATATATATATCATATTTCAATTCTTTTCTCCCCTTCCCTCTACCCATTTTTTTTTTTTTTGAGACAGGGTCTCACTGTGTAGTTCAGGCTGGCCCTCAGCTCACTATGTAGCCCAAGCAAGCCTCGAACTCAGCAATCCTCCTGCCTCTGCCTCCGAGTGCTGGAATTACAGGTGCCAGCATCTATCTTGTAAGACCTTATAAAGTTAATTATCATTCATGCAGACTAAAAACAAGACTAACAAGCAACAGGTTTTTTTAGATATGACACTTCTGCCTACTTTGATCCCAAGGACTGAAAATCCCCTTTTCAGCCAGAATTGGACCAGTTGATTTAAATAACACAACCCTGAGGAACTCCCAAGCTTTTCTTGCCTTCTATCCTCAGAGTGCAGAGAGCCAAAATGTGGTGACTTAACACTGTTCTCTCTCCCAGCATGCCATTCCTATTTATTGTACTTCATTTACTATTTTGCAATTATAATTTTCATTATTGGCATAAAGTATCCCAATATTATTGCTACTATAAAGCATTAAACATTTCTGAGTAAGATATGCTGCTTTTAAGATTCTAATATCAGTTTTCAACAATTACGGCACTAAAAATCATACAAATAATTTTTCTGAGGTAATCAAGGGCCAACCCTAACACAGCTTTGTTTAATCAGATTTGTACAAAGAGGTGACTATCAACTCCTTACAAACTCTAGAGTAGATGAAGATACTTTCTTAGGTAGAAGGTTTCAGAGATGATAAATGAAAATTGTTTGCTATAATTTCAAAGGCGTTAAAGGGGTTCACCTGTGAAGTATTACCTCCTATCCCTCGTGCTTGAAATACCCCATAGATTATTGTTCACAAAACTTTTGGAAGAAATGAGCATTTTAATTTTAACTGGATTAAGAGGGAAGCCATTTGACAGCTTCCTGTCAGATGTCACGGGCATCCGTTTATCCCTGTGATCACCGACCCAGGCCTGCAGGATGAGAGGAAAGGGAGAGCGGGGGGGGGCATTTGAGGAGTCTCCTAGGGCTGGCACATCAGACACCACAGACTGGGTGCCACAAGCAATGGAAATGTGCCGTTCCACAGACGCAAACACTAGATTCCAAGGCCACACGTCAGCAGGGGTGGTTTCCTCCGGGAGCTCGGAGGCAGAACCTATTCAAGGTCTCTCCTGGCTTTGGGTGGTTTGCGGAGAATCTCAGCCTCCCTTGACTCCCACGTCCCTTCCTCTCCCATCGTCACACACAGTGCTCTCGCTGCTCCATCTCTCCTTTTTAAAAAGATCTCAGTCATACCACGACTGTTCTACTCTACTTTGACTTCATCTTCACTGATTTCACCTATAATGACGCTATTTTCAGATAAGGCCATACTCTGAGGTCTTATGGGTTAGGATTTCCACATACTAATTTTAAGAGGATCAATTCAAGCCACGCAGTGTTTGAGGAAACTATCGCAATAGGTCTACAAGGCAGTCAGGAGCCACTTCCTGAGCAAATGCTTCAAAAAATATCCTGTCCCGAGATCCAGAGCAAACAACTATCTGAGGCAATTAGGTATACTGCTCTGCTAGTCCTTCTGTCAGCCAACAACAGCAGATCCAGCACTGCTAAGTGTCCAGTGCAGGACAAGTCAACAAGGCCAATTGAACTCGCTGTTGTGAAATCACGGTCCTTCATTCCTGGTTTATTTTTCAGCCACACAGCCAGAGAGAGCAGGTGCGACTTGCTCTGAGCATTTCCCTGTATCTTATACGCATCCCCCCATCCCTCTGGGGCTCCTCAGCACTCAGCATCCTTGTGCACCCGTCTCCACCTAAGCTCTCACTCCCAAGCAGGAAATGCGTAAGTGGCAGATTTTGCTGCAAGGTGGCTGGCTTCCAAGAAAGTAAAGATAGAAGCTGCAACTCCTGTCCAATGAGACCCAGTCTGGAAGTCACAGAGGATCACTTTCATTGCTTTCTATTGATCAAGAACAATCACAAGCCCAGCCTACATTCACTGGAAGAAAAAGTCGATTCCAGCCACAGAGTTAAGGAATGACATAAACAAAGAAAGTGAAAGGAGTTGTATGTAGTCATCTTTGCAGATGTTTGACTCCAATGATTAAAGACAATATTACTCTATACAAATCCATAAATGATCTGAAGTATGGTAATGAACACAGCAATACTTAGGGAAAAGTGAGTAATAAGCCTTTATTTGTAGAATTGTTGTTAGAGAAGGGGCTTTAACTGAATCATGGAATTTCCTGTTAGATTTGGTTTTCCTTGAAAGTTGACAGAGAACCTGGGATATTAAATGGATTAGAAAAGAAAATACTAAAAAGAGCTACTAGATTATGTATCCATGAATCTTAGATAGTGTATTAGTCTGCTAGAGCTGCTGTAACAAATTCACTTCTGCACAGTTCTGGAGATAGGAGTCTGAGATCAGAATGAGTGGGTTTGGTTTCTCTTGAGGCCTCAGTGTCTCCTGGGCTTGCAGACAGATGCCTGGCCATATGGTCTTTCCTCTGTGCACAAACTCCTGGTGTCTCTTCCTCTTCTTATAAAGACACTAGTCCTAGATCAGCCCACACACTTAAGGCCTCATTGAACTTATCACTCCGTCGAGGCCTTATCTCTAAATACAGTAGGCATTGCTGCTATAGCCTATAAGTTTGGGAGGGACACAATTCAGTTCCTAATCGATGTAAAACAGTTATCTTTGCTATACTTATTTAGAGACAACTCAAATTTCAAAGTTGTAAGATACAACCTTGTTCCTGCTATTGCAGCTGACAGTTTCTTATCTGTAGTTAATGGCCAAGTCTGGTTGGGAAGTAAGAATACAAGACACCAAATTAATTGGTGACAGATGAAAGTAGGCATTATTTTTTGAAGTTGGTCACAACATCATCTCTGGTCTCATGAGTTCTTACAGTTTGTCCTGGACACTTCCCAGCAAGAGATGAGGTCATGGTCCTTCCCCACAGCCAGCTTATTGGACCCACAACTTGTGTTGTCACACGGGGCCCTGTGTAGAACTGGGCTCTGTGCTTGGTTTAATGCTGTGCTGTCATGTCTTAAAGTCTTCGCTTCTGAACAAGGGGCACCTCAATTTCATTTTGCACTCAGGCCCCACAAACTTTGTACTCAGTCCCCTTGAATTTTGATGAGCTCGTGATACTTTCCCCACCTGTAGACAGGATACTGGAGGACACTCAGCCTGGGCCGTAAAAGGGGAAGCAGCTTCTACTCTACCCATGGATACTTTCACTCTTGGAAACTGTAGGCTCCGAGAAAGATGACGGGCTTCGCTGAGGCCACCATGCATCTCTTCCAACTAGTCCTTGCAGAGACAAATGAATGGTTTTGTAATGTGGTCTTGGAAAACAAATCTAGGGACGTGCACATGCTAAATATATGATGAGCTACCTCTGAGCTACACCCCAGCCCGACTCTGGAGCACCGAAATGCCCCAAGGCTTTCCATCTGAACAACTTGCTGGTTCCTCTGTAGCTTCATGCTTTTGACAAAGAAAGAATGAAGAAAACACATTTATTTTAACTAAATATATGGTAAATAGTCCTTAGGTAATGTGCTATTAAATCACTCTAATAAAAAGTGTTTTACACTATTATTCTGTTTTAAATCTTAAAAGAGTATGGATTCTTTTGTCCAACTGTAAAAATGCATATTATAGCTTAAAATCGGATATTATGGTCGACTCTAAAGATAATCATATTAACAGAAATATGTGGCTAACAGGTGAAGTTACATAAATAACATCATTAAAATGCCAACGTGAACCATCCATCTTAGCAACTGCCCAGCTTAAAATAAGGGGCTTGCCATTCCTGCTCCTTTTGAAGTATAAACACATTGCCAGACTCAGTATTATCTGTCTGCATTTGGCCACAGTGCTACAGTATAACGCATTTACAGGTGAGCTTCACATTTTGCAAAAGATAAATTCATGAAAAGAATTGTGGAAATTGACTTTTGTGATTGAACTCATATTTTAAAATTATTTATTTGATTCATATCTAATTATGTATGTGTATCATACCCAATGTATAACTGAATTATTATAAATTACCTACCTTCCCAACAAATAAAGTTACATTCATCTATATTTATTAGTTTGGGACCAATATTTAATCACAGTTTTAAAATAATTGTGTCAATACTTCCATATGCTATTTAGTTTAAGAAAAGTTATTATTTAATTATAAAGTAAAGCTAAGCTTCTCTACATGAAGTCTACTTAAAGATGATATATCTGCACCTACACAACTAAAAACTAAATGCACTACAAAGATCTTCTTGTGGAAAAATAAACAAATTAATCTATTTTAAATGAATGAGGAGATTACATCAGTTTCAATTATCACTGTCAATTGGCAGAAGTGGAACATTACACCATCTCTGCTCTCAGCAGGGAATGAGAGATGAAGTTTGCCTTACATATTATGAGACACATAAGGGTCACTCTAAGCTAACTGAAGACCAATTCTGAACTAATAATAAAAGAAAATATTTGTATGTAGTAATCAGCTCACAGAAATCACCTCTGCAGGGAGCAATACTCTGAAAGTGCATTTAAAAGGAAATGAGGGAAACATTTACAAACAAAACCTTTTTTATTTTTCTTGGCCAGTGTTATGGCTGTGTCTAGATGTCTCTCCAAATCCTCACGGTCATCGGTGGAGTTTTTCCAGAGGTGGCTGGTTCTCGGGCATGTGACACTTTGACTGACTCATGGTGCAGTGCTGGCATCAAGGGCACTAGGATGAAGGACATGAGTGCCACCTGACCCAAGTAGCCTGGGTCAAATGTAACAGAGAGAAAAGAGCTACGATCATCCCTTATTGCTTTGCTCCCTTCTGCCCTCCACAAACTGTTTCTCTTCTGCGGTGCCTGCCTGTCATGCCACTATGGACTGCAACTGCTACAAACTGTGAGCTAAATAAACTTTTCCTCTTTTATCTTTGGTTTTGGGGTATTTTTGTCTCAGCAACTAGAGAAGCAACTAAGACAACCAACTTGACCAAAGAATCCAGCCTGAGGCTGCCGAAATGAGAATCTTCCAGTCTGAGTGAGGTGATGCAGAGCGTCTCTAGGAACAAAAGTTGGAGACAAATAACGGGTGGCCTGGTGACAAGTCAGAAAGGCAGCAGTGTGGTGGCACGTGTCTGTAAGCCCAGCTAGGCAGGGAGCGGAGGCAGAAGGATCACAAACTTGAACCCAGACCCAGGCAACTTAGCGAGGCCTTGTTTCAAAATAAATGGGCCTGGGATGCGACTCTATGCTAGAGTGCTTACCTAGCACAGGTTTAATCCCTGTGCCAGGTACGGGAGGGGAGGTGGAGAAGGAGGAGGAGAAAGGTAAAAGAGAGGAAGGAGGAAGAGTCTGCAGTCACAAGGGTTCTGGGTGGCATACAGCGTCAGGGAATGGAGCAGCACGAATTCAGGCTGGGTGCGACTGTGGTGGGACTCCCTGGAGGCAGGCTCGGCAAGGTCGCTGGCAGGACCAAGGACAGCGCCAAACACCTGCCGATTTCTTTTCTACCCCGTCTCTATGGTAGCTTAAAACTACAGGTCTGTCTCTGACCTTAAGATCAGAATCTAGTGTCTTAAAGGCCGTATCACCTGGTGAATTTATTTTACTTGCCTATCACATTTATGCAAAAGTTCCAAAGTATTTCTGGAAAGAGATGGGAATCTATTTATCTATCTATGTATCTATGTATCTATCTATGTATCTATCTATCTATGTATCTATCTATCTATCTATCTAAGTACATGTATCTTAATATATATATATATATATATATATATATATATATATATATATATAAAGGAAATGAGAAGAAGAATATACTAATGAAGACCTTTTTTTAGCTAGAAATAGCAGCTTGACTAAAGAACCCAACCTGTGACTGAATGACTAGGTGCATTAACAAGTGAATAACCGGAAGTGCAGTCTCTCCAGAAAGCCCCGTCCCTGCAGCTCCAAAAGGGCCGCTCCACCTTTGAAGGGCGGCTCTGAGTCAGCTCAACACACGCCAGGGCCTGTGATGTGACCTGGTGTGTGCACACGTGAACACACACACGTGCACACGTGTGCATGGCCCAAGTGCAAAAAGGAGGTATGACTCGAGAGGGAGACACAAAATAAACTCGCTCGGCGATTTAGATTTTGTTTCTGGAGCCCAAGTGATAGGAATGATGGGAAGTCATCTGTGAGAGAGGATTAGAAGGCAGCAGTGAGGAAGGATGAGGAGACATCCAGAAGCTCTGGGCTGAGCGTGTGCACACACATGTATACACACACACACACACACACACACGGATGCTCCTTTTAAAAAATACAAGAAAATTATTTTCAGCACCTTGCTGAGCCTCATCCCAGGCCTCAGTGAACGTCCCTTCCCTGTCACGCGAGACATCGACACCATCACAGCAGCTCACAACCCAGAGGGTCACCCCCTCACTTCCAGATCCTACACAGACCATCTCGAGGAAGCAAGAAGCATGGTTCTCATTTACTAGTGTATCAATTATCCCACCTCGTCTGCAAGTTCTTTCAGGCAGCAACCTAAGTGCTCTTTGGGGATCAAGTTCCTCCCAGATTCCTGGGCCTCAGGAGATATAATATCCCACCAGCCGGCCAGTCTTGTCCTTGCCTTCATAACCTCGCTCCTTGACCAGCCTGGCCCTTTATCCTCCACCCTCATCCTATGGGCACCATGTTTCAGACCAAAAGACAAGAACCAGGCCGGCAGTTAGGGACAGCTAACTGATGCAGACAAGTATGTGTCAGGGTCTTGAGTCTGAATGTTTTACATTCACTACATTTTAACCAAATGCAGTTCTTTGTTGTTTCTTAAAATGCCATAAAATTTCCTGTCCCTGTCCTTTACTGTGACACTTCATTTGTGTGGAAGACCCAACTCCAGCAAGTCTTTTCTGCCTGCTCCCAACAAGCAGAGCACTACCACTACCCTCTGAGGATAAGCTGAATCTCATTTTCTTCCCAAAGTTTGAGTTAAAGCTGAGCTGAAGTTCTACTCTCAGGGTCTAAGGCAGGCATAAGTATCTAAGAGAAGGCACCTTACAGTAAGTTCAGACTTGAAAAAAATACACATGGCTGGTTCTCAGGGGATGCTTCACTGCTGTGAAGCTTCAAGGCTCCCATCTCAAAATAGTTCTTCTTTCCTGAATAATACGTTACAACACGGGAAATTCTTCCAAATCGATAGAAATTTTCTTTAGCGCTATAGAGAAAGCATAGGTTCTGGCTAAGTTATATCAACATCAGAGCACTTAATGTATAATACGAACACAAGATGGTTCACATAGCCTTGGGTTGTGTCCAAGGAAGCAAGCTGTTTGGATAGAGGCATGGGAGTGTTTAGGAACACTAGCAAGTTGTGCCATTCTGTATGGCAGCCTCTGGCCACATTTACATGAAATGAAATGAAACTACCCCTCCCCCACCTTTCAAATGCTCAGAAGCTGCGTGTGATGTGTAGCTACTGTGCCGGACGGCGCAGCCGTCACACATCTCCATGTTCACACAGAGGTCACTGAGCTTTGCTGCTCTGAGCACAGCATGCTTTGGAAGCCCTGGCCGAAGCTGTGAGAGCAGACTGGGCTGAGCACCTGCGTTTCTAATGGGAGCCCAGATGACGGTGACACGCTGGCGCATGGGTCACACTCTGAGAATCGGCGGACTTGCTGACGACCCTGGCTGAGCTTCCCCAGGGCCGTGTGCCGGGACTCTCAGCCTTTCACAGACTGGCTTCTCTCCCGTCTCATCGCCAGGTCCAGGAAGCCTCTCCGTGCGGGCAGTCTTGGGCTCTGGGAGGGCTGATGATGGCTTTCTAAGCAGCCACTCTGTTAATTATGATACCATCAGGTCAGAGTTTCCTAATACACGGCCAGTGCTTCTGCGAGGTTTGTATACCTGAAACTGGGTATAAGAAAACGTGTTTGTGCACAAGAGCGATTCTCAAAGAAGAGTTTGCTGGCTGAGGTTCTGGTGTGGGTACAGTTTGTTCCACCAATCGACCTGGGGCAGGTTGTTTAACCTCTCAGTGTCTTAGAGAAGTAAATAACAGAACAAATACCATAACGTTGTTTGACGGCTTAAAAGAAAATGAATGTTAGAAAACAGGACACATGCATATAAATCGAGTAAGAGGTCCACCAGTGTTTGCTGCTATTTTCCTACCAAGTCTTTGTGAGGTCTACAACCCGAGAGACATTAAGATTGTCTTATTTAAGCTAATGTCAAAATGTGCTTTCTGTGCATCACAGTAGTTATATTTTGAGAGATAGCTTGGAGGTAAATCAATTTTTGGTGCAGGAAATATACAGAGATATTTCAACCATGACAGCCAAGAGCCATCTATATATGGCATCCTGGCAGGTGAAACTGAAAACAATTTCTTCAACTGCATTTTGATCTGACAAGAGGTAAAGGAGGACAACTCCCTTTGCCTTCGATTGGACTGTAAATTTTATGAAGAATGATAACTTGGGGCCAGAGATTTAGCTCAATGGTTCTGCCACCTGCCTAGCAAGCACAAGGTCCCTGGTTCGATCCTGGTAACCACATACAATGATATGCTATTGGGCCTGGTGACTCACACCCACCAGCAATCAGTACCACACCCCACAATGCCGGGCGTGGTGGCTCACGCCTGTAATCCCAGCACTCGGGAGGCAGAGACAGGAGGATTGCTGAGTTCCAGGCTTGCCTGGGCTACATAGTGAGCTCAGGACCAGCCCGAACTACAATGTGAGACCCTGTCTCAAAAAAAAAAAAATTAAGACATAGTAATTATTAAAAATTAGGAAAGTACAACAAGAAATTAAAAGGATAAAAAAATCATCCAAAATCCATATCCCAAGAGGAAATAACTACTAACATTTTGGTTATATTTCTTGCAATATTTTATCTACTTTAGAAAATAATTGAGATCAAACGATATTTAAAAATTTGAACTCTTTCTGGTGAGTTTTGATTTTTGGTTTGGTTTTACTTGTTTACTTTTATTGTTTACCAGCACTTGGGAGGCAGAGGCAGGAGGATTGCTGAGTTTGAGGCTTGCCAGGGCTACATAGTGAGCTCAGGGCCAACCTAACTACAAAGCGAGACCCTGTCTCAAAAAAAAAAAAAAAAGTCTGCCTGTTTAATACTCATCAGCAGCTCCCTTGCCTTGTAATTCAAAAATCATTTCAAGAATTTAACTTGAGCATTCTAGAGACATTCACAACCAGCCCCTGCTTCTCCTATGTGTAACTCAGTGAGCTGTCCTGTGACTTCTGATCCCATAGTAGTGAAGATATAGCCACATAATACCTGGTGAACATATGAGAACCTTCCTAGAAAGTAGGTGATAGTCATTTTACTCTATGTTAAGCTGAATAGTAAGAAGTGGTTTTTTTTTTAATATTTCACAACATCTATTGCTTTACACTTGGTTATCTTTGAATTTTATAAGTAAGACTACATTCAAAAGCAGATGGGGTACAGTACACTCCTAAAGTAGAGGAGTCATCTAAACATTATACAATGTTAAGAGCTTCACTCATTTGACAAGGGAAAGAGGAAGAGGAGGATGTGAAAGCGAGGACAGAAAGAGGAAGGTTCTACTGGACTTCGATTGAGACTTCTTCTGTACAATCACCTTAACCCTTTCTCATTTCTCAGCCCCACAACAAGAATAGTGGCATGATTGCCTAACAATAAAAGTGAAAAGATACTTTTACTTATTCCTTAGCTATGAAAAGGTAATCCTATTAAAAAATGACCCAGAAATAGACTCTTCAGAGTGAAAGTAATCAATATATAATGAAATATTTTTTTAATGTATGCTTTGGCCCAGACTAGACAGTGGAAGTAACCATCAAAGCTTTATGGCTTGTTAACCAAGGACACCATCATTTTGTTTGATTTCAGTGATGACAGTTCATAGTTTTTAAATTGAAGTTCCCAGAATTCCCTGTTTTCTTCTTCATTCTCCTTAACTAAAATTGCTGGCGCCTGAAGACCTCAGCCCTGAGGCCCCACCCTGCTATTGGAGCTGGAAGACTTTGTCAAATAACATCATATCAATGGAGACACAGCGGAGAACGCAGCCTTCCCCAAAGCTCAGACACCATTTATGGAGCTCAGCAGGCAATCAATTGTTAACCTGTTCCCCGTGAGCACTTTCATAAATAAAATGTGTGCTCTGGAGTTCAGGAAGTAGATGGTTTCAGGCAAATATTTTTCAGGGACTGAGAATAGCTCTGAACCATGTTAAGTAGAATAAGAATCGTTACGTCCAGCCTATGATATCCCTGGCTATCATAACAACCTCTGCAGATCCTGGGGAGGTAAAATCTCTTATAAGATATTATACTGCACAGTTTACGTTACTTCATGTTGCAGTGGCCAATGATGCTCATGTCAGTGTTTTCCGTACATGTCTTGGTGGAGACAAGTGTGTTCTGATGACCTTATTGTACGTGAGGGGAAGGAAAGTAGCACATGTTAGTTCTTCTGAAGCAAAACTGCTAAATTTGGTTAGATAAACTCAGGAAGTGGATGTTTAACTAGTGGACGGATATGTCCACGGAACAGGGAGAGCAGATTTCATCCTACAGCTGCAGAGAGCCAGCAGAGCCCTTTAAGCAAAGGACTCAGCTAATCAGGTTTACAATTAGAGAATTACAGGAGTAGAATGGAAGGTGGTAATTCAGGGATAAAATCTCTTATGACAGTAGACAGAGTTCATTAAAAATATCGGATGAACAAACAAAGAGATTGATCAGCATGGACAGTGGACAGTTCCTAATGTTCTGGGTTAAGAACAAATATTTTCAACTTGTTTCTAGAAACTAGAGTGTAATAAATTAGATGCATCAGTTGGAAGCTTCTTGCTCTATATACTAGAAATTTTTACACAGATACATATCTGAATTTGAAAACAGCTCCTGGGAAAAGATCAAGAAAAGAGTATTCATAGTTTATGTTTTAAAAAAGCTTACATAGTCTACATTTAAAAGTAAAATTAATTCTCAGTTATCTGTGGATTGATTTCCAAACCCACATTCAAAAGCAGTTATAAGACCATGGTTCATAGCTAAATATTAAATATTTATTTGGAGTTATCTACAATTTGTATTAACAAGATCCTTGGAGGGAAATAATAAATTGCTGAGAGTGCAAAACCAGCTTCCACTGTTTCTGAGGAATGTGACATATTTTTCTTTTCTTTATAGATTAAAAAAAGCAGCTCAGACTTGTTTATAACAAATCTTTGGAGGAATTCTAAAATGTTCTTTAAAAATGAATATTTCTTTTAGGGCCTTTGAATGTTTTGTGCTTTAATTTTATTGCAGTGGAACTTAATTTTTCTCTTCTTAAAACATAATTTTGTGAGGCCGGAGATTTAGCTCAGTGGTTCCAGCGCCTGCCTCGCAAGTGCAGGGTCCTGAGTTCGATCCCGGTAACCACATACAGTGCTGGGCGTGGAGACTCACGCCCACCAGCAATCAATACCTCAAACCACAGTGCCAGGCGCGGTGGCTCACGCCTGTCATCCCAGCACTCGGGAGGCAGAGACAGGAGGATTGCTGAGTTTCAGGTTTGCTTGAGCTACATAGTGAGCTCAGGGCCAGCCTGAACCACAAAGTGAGACCCTGTCTCAAAAAAATAATAATAATAATAATAATTTTGTTATATAAACTGGTTATAAAACTATCAGAAAAAATGTCATGCTCTCTCATTCTAAATTTTGGCACCTACTGATGGGTGTGATCGACACCAACACATCTCACCTGACTAATCTCACCTCTAACACTCACGCTGATCAATCTCTTTAATGTTTGTTCACCCAGTATTTTCAATGAACTCTGTCTACTGTCATAAGAGATTTTATCCCTGAATTACCACCTTCTGTTCTACTCCTGTAATTCTCTAATTGTAAACCTGATTAGCTGCTTCAAAGGCTCTGCTGGCTCTCTGCAGCTGTACCATGAAATCTGCTTTCCAAGTTCAGCAGCTCCTCAACACCTGGGCCCAACCTCGCTTTCCTGCCTCATGTCCACACTTCCTCTGCAAGTCACCCTTTGGGCCGAGAGTGCTGAGTTTTACCCTCTCCGGGGATTCCTTACTTGCTCAGGTCTCCACTTGCATGAACCGTTCTTCCTTCCCTTCCTCTTTCTAGCCATAATAAACTCCTATTCAACCGCAAAGGGCTACCTGAAATATCTCTCCCCTCCGTCCTTACAGATTCCCCCGAGAAAAACAAGCTTGTGCTCTCCTTCTTTGCGGGGTAGCAAGTACACTCTTATATAATTTCTATGCAGATGTTTATCTCCCCCACAGACCAGCCTGTTTCTGAAGGCAAGGATATTCAGCACCGACTCCCTATCCTTGACTGAGTTCCCGAGGCCTTCAAAAATTGTTTACGGAAGTCTACTTTTCAACATTACCCGGCACAAACAAACCTCCAGAATCCAGTTTCTCTTTCTCATCTGCAGCACGGAGTGAGACACATTTGACCACAGTACACAGCGGCATTTCTGACCCATAGTTCCCTGTACGGGAAAGCACAGCAAGATCCTCTGTGGCTTTAGCTGAAATGCAAAGGAGACAAACTGTGCCCTTTCCATCTTCCTTCTGTTTTCCGCTCCCGCCTCCTGTGACCCCACACCCACAGCATTCACCAGCAGATGCTTTCTGGCTGGCCAGAGCTTCTTACTGTGGTATGTACGTCAAGCTACATATAAAAATTCCTCCCTTGGCCAATTTTCATTCCCTCGGCAAAATACCACGAAACTCCTTCATGAAAATCCAGTAAAATTATAAGATATAAGCAGTTGATCTTCAGGCATAAATAAGCTCCACCTTCCAG
This sequence comes from Thryonomys swinderianus, assembly GCA_004025085.1. NCBI lineage: Eukaryota > Metazoa > Chordata > Mammalia > Rodentia > Thryonomyidae > Thryonomys > Thryonomys swinderianus. Next base: position 40,767 of record PVIC010008441.1, read on the forward strand.
AGAGGAATGTTTAAAATATTACTAATGAATGCAAGTGAATTTAACTAGCAGAATACTATGTATGGGAGAGATAGTCTCATGGGGAGGCTTTCCAGAAGTTCCTTGAACTTTCTCCATCACAGGATGCCTCCATTCCCTGTGTGTAAAAGAGATGTTGTCAGCAAGCAGAACCCACATTTCTGCAGGGATTACCCGGGGTATGCTCCTTGTGGGATCAGTGTTCTGGAGATGGCAGCCACTCGGTATATACACTACCCAACATTGGGGAAAAATCATTTAGAGACAAATAGAATTAGGACAAGGAGAAAAAAAAGATGTCTGAGAACTAGATTGCAAATGAGAAAGGATCACAATACTGGGGAAACTACATCGAAGATTCCATGACCAAATAAACAGCATTTGGCACTGGTACAAAACAATCAAGAATACATTCATCCCAGCATTTTCTTTCTTTAAAATGCTTTTCATCCTGAGCTGAGTGCCCTATATCACGTTAGCTAGAAAATGAGGCAAAAATTTGCACAAAAGACTGAGTGGGTCAAAACTCTCCAAGCATTTTTCTTCATGAAATCACCAAACCTAACAAATGGCTGGAAATGTCTCTGCTCTGCCCTTACTTCTCATACTAGTTTCTATGCTCAATTTGATCTCATTTCCAGGGTGGCCATTCCTCTAATAGCCACACATGCTGAGATCAAAGCATGGGGAGCCTATTACACACAGGACTAATGTTACAGAAAGGAAAGTTGGAAAGAGCCAGATTTCATTATATAAAGGAATAATTTCAAGAAATAAAAACTATTTTCAGGGGAAGCTGAAACCAAAAATAGTAGCAACCTTAAACTTCATTTAGGAGCTTGAGGTAAGTTGTGCCTCTCACGCAGTTGCCTAGGGAACAGGACTCCTTTATCTTTTGCCATCCAATAGCTTCTTAGAAATCACATCTTATATCTGTGGTTGTTAAATTCACTCTAAATGAAAAAGTTCTTCAAAGAGTACAGTTTAAGATACAGTAAAGGAATCTTCGTCACAAAATATTATAGAAAGCTATATTATTGTTTACCAGCCAAGTAAATTAACATTCCACTTGGATTGAAGATTTTATTTGAATCTTATTATTCATTTTGATTTGTAAGTGTGGAATTTTCTTATAAATATGCAAACTCGTCTTCGTTAAAAACCCTTATCGTGGCATGTCAAAAATATAAATGGGCATATTCTAGTTTGAATTAAACCATGTAAAATTATTCTGACTTTCCTCCAAACATTCAAGAAAGAATACCGTCGATAATGACACGCACAAGAACCCCAAAGGATAACATTTAGCTCCCTTCATATGATAAATTTTCTTTGAGCGCTGCCCTTGGTGCCAGCGTGATAAGCCACGAGCGCCTCTAGCCCACCCTGGCCGCCTCACACTGCCAACTCCTCACCAATTCTGCATTTTGCTTCCTTTCCGTGCAGTGCCACAGAGGCATGAACCGACCGACCGACTCGATCCTGGCTGAGGCCAGCGCCCCAGGAGCGATGGCAAGGTCCAGAGCTGACAGTATCTGGGAGAAACAACGAGCCTGCTCAGCAGCACTAGCTCTAAGAAGAGCCCACAGCTGTTGCTGACTGCAAAAACAGTGTGGGGTTTTCCTCTGAGACTTATTCCTTCACGGCAGGCTAGAGTTGGAGGAGCCACCCATTACAACAACCTAGACTATCAACCATACTATCGAAGAGACTTGAACCAGGCTCCACTTGGGGAAGGGGTTGATAGTGTGCAACTGAGCCAAAGAGCAACTACACTCTGACTTCACTGCAGGACTTGAGTGCTGCTCTGCCAGTGACAGGGTGAGGGACAGCCCCAGGAGGCAGCCTTACAGAGGCTGAGGGCTAGACATAGGTCCCCTGAGGAAGGACAGTGCACCCCACTCCCCACGTGGGAGGGCAGGCCTGCCAGCTGTGGTCTCAAAGGTTGCTGGCACTGAGTCCGGTGGCTGCTTGAGTCCCCACCCCCTGGCCTATATCCAGTGGAATCTGGTGGTTGGATTTCCACTCACTAACAATGAATGTGGCGTGCCTCAGCTTGGGGAGTTGCCACGGCCTGGGGGCCTGTGGAGCAGCAGGAGCCACCTCACAAATCCTTAGGCTATGAAGCTGGGCCGAGAGAGGGCTATCAATTGCTGGGTTCTAAGGCTGCAGGTCCTAGAAGGAAACCTGTATCTGAGATTATCTGGAAGCACAAGCAGCTGGCATTCAGGTCACAACTCAAGACTTTGGTCATTAGTTGAAACTCCAATTCCAGTCACAGGGCCAGAGATTTAGCTCAGTGGGTGCCTAGCAAGCACAAGGTCCCTGGTTCAAGGCCTGGTAACCACATACAATATGCCCACCAGCGATCAGTATCACACACCTCGGTGTTGGGCGTGGTGGCTCACACTTGTAATCACAGCACTCGGGAGGCAGAAGCAGGATTGCTGAGTTCCAGATTTGCCTGGGCTACATAATGAGCTCAGTACCAGCCTGAACTACAAAGCAAGACCCTGTCTCAAAAAAAAAAAAAAATCTAGTCATAACCCAAGCTGCTAGTGGATTAGGCAAGTTGTAACTCAAGGGTCCATGGTAGTCAACCATACCCAGCCTGCATCACTGAAAAGTAGACCCTGACTTAAGAGATCTCCATACAAAGTCTTCCACTAAAATTAACCCACTAGCCTCAATGCAAAAAGCAAACAAAAACTGAAACATGAGAAGATAAGGCAACAAAATGACTCCAAAAACTCCCAATTCCCCCTACAGCTGACCACCAAAGGTTAGGAAATCAAAAGCCACACAACCAAATTATTTGAAAGAATACCAGAGATCAAAAAGCCAATCAATAATGTTCTTGGCAAGCTCAAGGAAGATATAACTAAACAGTTAATGATCCCAACTTTAAAAAATCAGCAAGTCCACAGAAGACAGTAATAAAAAGCTAGCTGAGCTAAGCAAAGTGATGCAAAGCATGAATGACCAGTATAGAAAAGACTTAGAAACTGTGAAAAAGCACTTAATAGAAATTTAAGAGATTTAAGATTCTGTTAAAAGTATGGACAGGAAAAGTGACCAATGTGAGAACAAAGTGTCAGACCTAGAAGACAGGGCTGGTGTCAACGATAAATTAAGGAAAAACAGCTCAAAACAACTGGACATCGTAAAAAATAGTTCTAATGGCTACTGGATAATACAAAGATTAATTGGAACTGATGAAAAACAGCACACAGCAAAATGGCATTAAAAACTATGTACAGGCCAGGCGTGGTGGCTCACACCTGTAATCCCAGCACTCAGGAGACAGAGACAGGAGGATTGCTGAGTTCGAGGCTTGCCTGGACTCCATAGTGAGCTCAGGGCTAGCCTGAACTACAAAGCGAGACCCTGTCTCAAAAAAAAAAACAAAAAACAAAAAAACCCTATGTACAGGGCCAGAAATTCAGCTCAGCGGTTCTGGTACCTGCCTAGCAAGCACAAGGTCCTGAGTTTGATCCCAGTAACCACATTAAATAATACCAGTCATGATGACTGAAGCCCACTAGTAATCAGTACCATACACCACAATGCCAGGCGTGGTGGCTCACACCTGTATTACCAGCACTCAGGAGGCAGAGGCAAGAGGATTACTGAGTTCAAGGCTTGCCTGGGCTACATAGGGGGCTCAGGGCCAGCCTGAACTACAAAGCGAGAATATCTCTCAAAAAAAAAAGAAAAGAAAAATAAAAGAAGATAGAAAAACCTATGTACAAGTGAGAGCAGAAAACTTTCCAAATATGGAGAAAAACTTAAATGTACAGAAAAGTAAGCACATAGGAGCTCCAAATAGCCAGGAAGGGAAAAGAGCCTCTCCACAACATGTCTTAGTCAAGTCCAACACAAGAACAGAATCTTAACAATAGTTACAGAAAAGCAAGGAATCATTTATAAAGGAAAAATCACTAAAATTGTAGCAGACTTCTTCATACACACCTTAAAAACCTGGACAGTTTAGGCTGAAATGTTTCAAGCTCTAAAATAAAAATAACTTTCAACCCAGACTGATATATCTACAAAACTACTTTTCAAAATGTATGGAGAAATAAGATATTTCCATGATAAAGATAATCTAAAGAGGGTCGGGGACTTAGCTCAGTGGTTCTGGCATCTGCCTGGCAAGTGCAAGGTCCTGAGTTGAACCCTGGTCATCCCATACCACAGTGCTGGGCGTGGTGGCTCATGCCTGTAATCCCAGCACTTGGGAGGCAGACGCGGGTGGATTGCCATGAGTTCAAGGCCAGCCTGTGCTACATAGGGAGCTCAGGGCCAGCCTGAACTACAAAGCTAGACCCCTGTCAGAGAAGAAGAAGGAGGAGGAGGAGGAGGAGGGGGGAGGATGAGGACGAGGAGGACGGGGAGGATGAGGAGGATGAGGAGGACGAGGACTAGGAGACAATCTAAAGAAATTCATGACCACCAAACAAGCGCTTCAAAAACTTCAGTGATATTCTAGACACATACAATGAAGCTAACAAGGCCAAAAGGTCCAATGGGACAAATGTATCATAGAGGGTGAGCAGTTAAGTAGAAAGAAAATAAAGGGAACCAGCAACATGAAAACAATGTAATGGCGGAAGTAGCTATGATGCTTTCAGACATGGTGAGCTTTAAGCCAATTCTGATCAAAAGAGGCAAGAAGGGCATTACATAGTAGTTAAGGGAAGTATTCAAGAGAAAGATACTTGAAAACAATGCATCTGACTTCATAAGTCAAACAACACTGGACATAAAAGATCAGATAAGCATCAATACAATTATAGTGGGGGACCTCACTACTCCATTATCACAAATAGATCAACTAGAAAAAAAATCAACAAATAGCAGAGTTGAACTAAAACTTCAAACAAATGAACTTAGCGGATATCTACAGTATCTCAATGACAACAGACGACAGATTCTTCTCAGTAGCACATGGAACTTTCTCTAAAATAGGCTACAGCCTGGCCAACAAAGCATGCTTAAGCAAACGCAAAAGAATCAAACTTTCCTATGCATATTACCAGATCATAGCAACTAAACTAGAACTCAGTGTCAAAATAAACTGCAGAAATAATCTAAAAGCATGAAAATTAAATCACACATTCTTTTTTTTTTTTTTTGAGACAGAGTCTCACTATAGTTCAGGCCCTGAGCTCACTATGTAGCCCAGGCAAGCCTTGAACTCAGCAATCCTCCTGTCTCTGCCTCCAGAGTGCTGGGATTATAGATGTGAGCCACCACGCCTGGCATTGTGGTGTGTGGTACTGATTGCTGGTGGACATGAGTCACCATGCCCAGCATTGTGTGTGGTTACTGGGGAATCGAACTCAGGACCTTGTACTTGCTAGGCAGGTAGTGCCGGAACCACTAAGCTAAATCTCTGGCCCAAATCGCACCTTCTTTAATAATCAAAAGGTTATAAAAGGAATAAGGCAGTTTCTGGAGTGAAATGTCATTGCCAATACATAGTTCTAAGAGGGAAATTTATAGCTGTGAATAGCTACATCACAAAGAAAAAAACAGAGTAAGCTCAAATAACCTAATGATGTACCTCAAGGTCCTACTTTTTCTAGGAAAAATCCAAATCCCAAGCTAGTACAAGAAAAGAAATTACAAAGATCAGAGCAGAAATCAGTGGACTGGGGACAAAAAGTACAATACTGAGAATCAATCAATCAAAGAGCTGGTTCCACAAAACAATAAATGAAATAAAGGTTTAGCCAATCTTTCCAGAAAAGGAAAGAGAAGACCTAGATCAATGCAATCAACTGGAGAGTGGATAAAGAAGATGGGGTTTTTTTATAAAATGGAGTATTATTCTGCCAAAAAGAATGACAAGATTGATTCATTTATGTGCAAATGGATACACCTGGAGGACACACTAATAAGTGAAATAAATAGATCACAGATAGGCAAATACCAGATCTTCTCTTTGATATGAGCACCTGTAGATGCAAATGAGCTCTAGAAAGTATGACAGTTTTTGTAGAATGGAAAATCTCCAAAGGAAATTTGGTGTGGGAATGTAATGAGGGGAAGGAATAAATACGATTCTAAAAGAGAATGAAAGAGTATTATATGGGGGGTGGAGGTGGGGACATGGGTAAAAATGAGAATTAACTTGTGTCATATACTGGTACAGATTCCCCAATGTTATATGTGATTGTGAGATGTATATAAATTGTACCAATAAAGAATTCAATTTAAAAAAACAGCAGGGTACTGACACAGAAACAGACATGTGGATCATTACAACAGAATGGAGGACACAGAAATAACTCTAACATATTCAACTATTTGATCTTTGACAAAGGGATCAAAAACACACACCGGGGAAAGATACCTCTCTAGTAAATGGTGCTGGGAAAATTGGCTGTACATAAAGATTGAGCCTAAACTTATTATCACTCAGAACTTTCTGAACAGAACCCCGGTGATATAAAAGATACTATCGAGAATCAACATACTGAAAAATGGAAACAAAGCTTCTGTACAAAGAGGTTGGGTGACGTAGGGTGGGCAGGTGAATGGGGAAAAATAAGAATCAAGATATATCAGGTACAGGTATAGATCTTTAATGTTGAATCTGATCATAATGTACATGTAAAATGTACCAATAAACTTAATTTTTTGAGACAGGGTCTCGCTTTTGTAGTTCAGGCTGGCCCTGAGCTCACTATGTAGCCCAGGCAAGCCTCGAACTCAGCAATCCTCCTGTCTCTCCAAGTGCTGGGATGACAGGCGTGAGCCACCATGCCCGGCAAAAAACTCAATTTTTAAAAAAGAATCAACAAATTGGATCAATCAAATTAAAAAAGCTTCTACAGAGTGAATATCAGAACCAACAGAGTGAAAAGACAACCCTACAGAATGGGAAAAAATTTTTTCCAGGTACTCCTTGGACAGAAGAGTAACATCTAAATCATTTTTTAAAAACTCAAAAACTTTAGGGCCGGAGGGTTAGCTCAGTGGTTCTGGCGCCTGCCTCGCAAGCGCAAGGACCTGAGTTCGATCCCCGGTAACCACATATAATGCTGGGCGTGGAGACTCACGCCCACCAGCCATCAATACCACATACCACAGTGCCGGACGTGGCGCTCACGCCTGTAATCCCAGCACTCAGGAGGCAGAGACAAGAGGATTGCTGAGTTCGCGGCGGCTTGCCTGGGCACCATAGTGAGCTCAGGGCCAGCCTGAACTATAAAGCGAAACCCTGTCTCAAAAGCAAAAAAAAAAAAAAAAAAACTCAAAAACTTTAGAGCCCACAAATAAAGGATCTATTTAAAAATGGGCAGCTGAGGGCCAGAGATTTAGCTCACTGGTTCGGGCGCCTGCCTCGCAAGCACAAGGTCCTGAGTTCGATCCCGGTAACCACATA
>PVIC010008442.1:0-15834 GCA_004025085.1 Thryonomys swinderianus
GAAGCCCGTGAAACGGCCAAAGCACTGTGTAAGAGAAAGTCATCAGCTCCATGGAAATAATGAAGCGGACATGAGCAGACCGGAAGCCTTCTGTACCTCTTAGAGACAAAGGCTGCTAGAATTCCTCAGATGAGAAAGCCAAGCGGCGAAGACCGCCCACGTGCGGAGAGAGCGCTGTAGGATGACACAGGAAGAGGCACACTCAGGGCAGAGCGTCAGACCTCGGCCCTCTTCTTCCGGGTCCTACCACCACAGGAGTGCCTGGTGAGACAGGCACCTCACCTACATTTAGCACAAGCCACAGCCCCGGGACAGAAACGGGGGAACTTTCACAGCTGCTTGTCTTTTCCTCAGACCCCGACCTGGGGGACAAGATAGAGCTGGTGCCCGCAAGTGCCATGTGCCCTTGCCCCGTCCATCCTGCGACTCACCTCACAGGTTCAGACTCTCTCCACCTGATGGTGCAGGGCTGTGGAGAACCGAGAGACACCTCTACGGCGGGTTTCCCAGCCTCAGCGCATGGGCGATGAAGACCAGGCTGGCCTTGGTTGTGGGGCTCTGTTCTGGGCACTGCAGGCTCTTTAACATCGTCCTTGGCTTCTGCTCCCTGGACAGCATCCGCATGCCCTCCACCTAGCTGCGACATCCTAAGATGTCTGTGGACACTGCCAAATGCCCTGGGGGAGACATGCGTTGAGATACACCATTTTTAATTTGGTCCGGACAACCCTTGTTTTTGGCTCCTACTTAGTACTTGAAGACGAGGCAGGTTGTCGATCTAGGAGGTTCAAGGTGTGTCCGAGCGCAGCGGCCTAGACGCAGACAGAAACTCAGAGGAGGCTCTGACTTCCAGACGGCGCCTAGCGGTCACCTCCAAGCTGCCATCACACGCACTCTCTGCACCCCCAAAGGCATGACCTGGGGTTCCTGCTAGGACGGCCCCCGGGCTCCCTCAAAGCTCGTGCTTGCGGGCGGCTCCCGGAGTGTGAAGCCCGGTGCCGGCTGGGGGAGGCTGACACCTGGTTTCCCTCCCCTTAAATTCAAGGAGCGAGAGCCGCTCTGAGGGGCCTGACCAGACTCACTCTGCCTGCTGGACGAGAGGCCTTGCTAGAGTGTGGCCAGGGTGACTCACCGGCCTGTGGGAGGGACAGGGGCCCGGGAGAGGCGGGCTTCACCTTCCTCTGGAGGAGCAAGCCGCACCGGGTGCCTGCGGGTGGAAGGCTGGGAAAAGGGCGTTCCGGGCAGCCTGCAGGCCGACTCCACTGGGGCCCGGCCTGGCGTCTCTGAAGTGTCCTGGGGGCCTGGTGACTCTTGCTTTAGAGAGAAGGCTGTGGAGGGCAAAGCTGGGGACATGAGGCCATTTGACACAGTCTTCCCAAGGGAGGCGCGGACCATCTTCATTAGCCGGGCATCTGGTCACCTTCCCTCTACGCTTTCCTGCCGAGGACCTTTCGGTCCCTCTTCCCAGAGGGCTTCTGAGGGATCAGTGCAGCCTGCTCAGCAGCAAGCTCAGCTGCCGATCCAGTGCGATTCAAGGCTCCTGAGGCTTGCTGAGACAAAGTACAAAGTGGTACCTCAGAGGAGAAGGAGGCGGCGAAGGAAGAGGAGAGAGCGAAGAAAGAGCCGGGAGTAGAAGTCGTTCTTAGTGCTCCAGAGTAGCAGCCGGCAAACTTTGGTCCCACAATCAGTTTTTGCAAATAAAGTTTTATTGGAACACAGCCACACTCATACTGTTTATGGCTCTTTACCAAGACAGAGTAGAACAGTTGTGACGGAGACCATATGGCCCACACAGCCTAAAATATTCACTGCCTCAACCTGAACAGAACAAATTTGCCATCCCAGCCCCACAGCATCAAGAGCACAGTTCCTTGCTGACACCTGGCATGTTCGTCTTCCCCTCCGTCTTATCCCCTGTCTACCTAACTAACGTTCGTGCGTATTGTTCAATAGAAGAGCAACGACTTCTGTAGAAGAGAGGCTTGTGTGGGGGAGGGGTGGCCTGTTGCTTCATGAATGATGGAATTCAGAAAGGTCAAACACTGTCAGCAGGACTCATCTGGACCCTGCGGGGACCAGAGCAGGCTAGTCTAGACAGGGAGCCAGGACGGAAGGGGGGGTGGCCTGTCTGCTTCAGAGCCCAGGACTGCAGGGGACAAGTGGGGGCTGGCTGAGGGCACTGTGTCTCCACCCTTTGTGCACCCCGCTGCGTATCTTCTTCCATCTTGGCTCTTACGGTGGCAGGAGCAGCCTTTACCCTGGGTGTGAGCAGCCCACCCAGGAAGGCTGAAGCCCCTCTGTGCCCTGACTCCAGCCCCCCACAGCAGCACACTCACGCCTCCGGGGCCTCTCGCCCAGTGGAGCTACCCCGGGGGGAAGAGAAAGCGTGAAAACACAGGCAGCTCTTGTAGAAAACCTGTCAAATTTCATTTAAAATCTCACCCTGCACTGAAATACATTTCTGTACAAAGCAAGTAGCAAAACAGAGTTTTCTTTACAGATTGACAGCTCCAGGGCTGGGGGCTCGTGAATGCATCTGTTGTGCGGCATGTTTTTGGTTGAAGAAAATTCATTTAATTCTACCAAGCCCTGTTAATGTGAGCCAGCTGCTGGGCGGGCAGGAGCTGTACTCAGAACTCTGCGTGGAAAACAGTGCTGGTTTCAAAGCAGTTTTACCTTCCTGAAGTAAAATCTCATGCATACAACCACGGGATGGCAGACCTTTCGGATAATACCACCCCTTTGATTTATGTACATCTGCCTGGTACTTTTAAAATCAGACTAAGGCTTTTCTCAGAGATGACCAAAGTTGGTCTTCCAAGCCAAGCTGCAAGGTGAATAAAATGTCATTCCTTCGTAAAGGTAAGTAGCTGAAGGTTCAGAGACTTTAAATGACTCCATCTGACCAGGCCAAAACAGAAACAAAACAAAACAACAGAACAGAACAGAACAGAACAGAACATGACCCCAGGCCGTGGTTTCTGAGTTCTGGGGGTTGTTTTCCTATCATTCCTGAATCCTTCCTAGATCCGAGGGCGGGTCCTCCCGTCAGAGCCCCCCCCCCCCACCGAGTCATTTCCTGCGCAGTGTCTGTCCTGGCTGTGATCTAGCGTCCCCACAGTGTGTTCCGGGGCAGGGCGTCCGGACGGTGATGGACGCGTGGGCACCGGGGCTGACTTGCTGCTCTCAGGAGCTGAGGCCTAGTTCAAGGTGCAGGGCGCTGTGGGCACAAGCTCGTTCCCTCTCTGCTTCCTGGCTGCCAGGCTCTGACTTTCCTCTCCGGCCCCTCCCCCACGCTGCTGCTGCATTTGAGCCTCTCAGAACTGCCCCCCCCCCTAAAAAAAAAGCCAGAGAGCCAAAGTAGGCTGCGCTTCTCTAAACATGGTGTTCTGTTCCAGGGGCCAGAGAGTGGCCCAGACAAGGCCCCTGAATTCCAACATGCGGAAAACACTGCCAAGAGCTCACAATGCACAGCAGAGACTCCTTCAAAGGGCACTTTTTGTCATTTTTATAATTAATAAGCACTAACTGTCCAGTATTACTGTTGTAATTTTTTAAAAAAGCTATTCATGTAAAAAATCTTAGAAACAGCAAACTAATACCTGAGTGAAGTGATTATTTCAAGACTTGGGGGAACCGTAGTGCTCTTGACTTGGGTTATAATACTAGACAAGGAGTCCCGTTCCTCCTTCAGAAAGCCAGGTTATGGGAAGGAGATCAGGAGATGGAAAGAATGGGGAGGGGGGAGAGGGCCAGGGGTGGAAAAGAATGAAGATGTGTTAATTTCATTTACAAACTCCCCACAAAGACTGTGATTATTATGTACTGCAGGTGCTTACTAATAAAAAAAAGTTTAGACCCAGAACAAAAACCCCAAAACAAAACCAGTTAGTCACCCTAACTCCATGCACAGAGGACTGGTCTGGCCTGCAGAGTGCAACCAGAGAGGTTCTGAGCCGGCTTCTAGACTTTTCCCAAGTTGACCATCTGCATGTATGATTGCTTCATGGATTTGCCAGATGGATCAAACGGTCCTGGGTTTTTACAAATCGCCTCGCGTACTGCATAGCACATAGTGAGGGACACATTTTGCGACTATGGCCGAGGATATCATTGGCATAAGTAACAGTCTAGGCCTGTGTTCCCGCTCAGGGTGCGCTCTCCCGATTTCTCTCTCTCTTTTTTTTTTTTTTGCTTTTTGAGACAGGGTCTCGCTTTGTAGTTCAGGCTGGCCCTGAGCTCACTGTGGTGCCCAGGCAAGCCGCCGCGAACTCAGCAATCCTCCTGTCTCTGCCTCCCGAGTGCTGGGATGACAGGCGTGAGCCACCACGTCCGGCATTGTGGTATGCGGTGTTGATTGTTGGTGGGCGTGTCACCACGCCCAGCATTATATGTGGTTACCTGGGATTGAACTCAGGACCTTGCACTTGCGAGGCAGGCGCCGGAACCACTGAGCTAACCCGCTGGCCCATCTCCCGATTTCTTTATGGAAAGAACCATTGGAAGAGGTGCTGGAGCATGCAGAGAGCTGGCAGGGAAAGGTGGCCTGTCTCTCTGAGCTCTTGCCTTTATTCAGCTAGCAACAAGCCCCAGGCAATATTACCTTTTCAAGAGGAGGACAGGCTCCCACATCAGGACTGTCAGAGAGAATTTGGGGTGTGCGAGCCATTTAAATGAATCAGACCTGACAAATCTGATTTACAGATTAAAATAATGTTGTGATATTTTCCAAAGTATATATAGCAAGTTAAGGCACCTCCGACTTGCAGACATCGATTGCTTATTTAAATCAACTGGGGCAATTTAGCTATGACTGGAAATAAAATGCTTAAGGGAGGTAAATCTGATTGTGAATATCTCCCATTCTGATGCATTGAAAAATCAGGTGAGACCTTTGTGCCCAGGTTTGCAGCAAGGCGACACGCCTACTCTGCTCTGTGAGGTCACCTCAGGTCTCATTCAGATGCTGGTGAAGATTGGCCTTGACATAAACAGATACCAAACAAAGCATTAAAACAATTGCAGCGGGCGGTGGTGCAACAGGCGGCACAGAGGCCAGCGGTGCACACCCGCGGTGCACATGCACTCCGCGCTGCCCTGCCCAGGACTGCGGGGTGGTGTTAGTGTCGCTCCGTCCAACTTTTCTGAGAGAATCAAGAATCAGCCCAGAAAGAGACCCAGAGAAGTCACTCCAACCACTAACCTTGGAGCGAGCTTATTGCCTAAGAGAAACAGGGTCTGGCTTTCAAAAAGCATTTGTTGAGTGAATAAATGAATGAATCCTCTGTACCTTTCCTCCCCAGAAGGCTCTTTGCCCTGGGGGTGTGAGAGGAGCAGGGGAGTCTGGAGAGGCCCCTGGGACTCACATCCTCATCTGCTCACTTATCTATTATTTATCCCCTGCCGACTTCTCAAAATGATTTGAGGCAGCTTACAACAAAAGATACCAACAAGAAAGGGCCTTTCCTCAATCATCCCTTGCAGGGTTTTATTATCACTTTCATGATCATCAAACACAAGTATTAAATGGCTATTTGCATGGGATGCTATGCCAAGGGCTGAATAAATCCAGCAGGGCTGGGCTCTGACCTCTGTAAATTTCCATCCGTTCACTTAGCATTCATTTATTCTTCTGACAAATATTTATTTGCACATTTCCCATGCAAGGCCTGTCAGGAAATATGGAGGTAGCAAAAATGAACTGCATGGCGCTCTCCCCCGGCCCTCATGAAGCTGGTAGACAACCGCAGGGGCTCAGGGCCGGGGTAGACGGCGGTGCCACATGAGTGGATAAGGCACACACGTGTGACCCTGGTTGCCAGGCAGAGGCAATCCTTGCTGAGCTGGCTGCAGGGAAGGTGCAGTGGCAGAAGGGCAGGACCAGTCGGCCTCTCCTCACCTGCTTCCGTCACCTTCTTTCACAGCCAGAGAGCCGAAGCCCCAGGACTGTGGCAGCTGCAGGGCTGCTGGATGTCCTGCTATCTTGGTGACCGGTCACCAATGCAAGCAAGGCTGTGGAGGGAGCCCATGTTCACACTAAGGAAGAATAATCGTGCCCGATCATGCCTCGGGTGAGCTGATTCTCAAACAAGACCATGTCTGCGCACAAAGGAAGCAACGTCAAGAGTAAGTGGCTCCCACAGACCTCCCGTTGGGACTAGAGTTTCTGACTGCACTTGAACCCAGAACCAAACAACCTCCAGGCCTTCGTATGTCTCGGCCACAGAATCCTGCCTCACGTGTACCCTAGCACTCTTCCTTCTCACTCTCCAGGCCACTGCTTCTCTCGAGCGGGGAGAACAAATTCCCAGAGGGGTACTCTCGGCTAAGGCAATCACCCTGTGACATTTAGTCTATTATCAGATTAGATTTAATCTTTTGTTTTCTGGCTTGCTTTAAGAAAGAACTGACTGTCAACCCATCTAAGAAGAGAAATTTTTCAGGGCCTTGTAATCTAGTGTTAAGAGATTCTCGCGGCCGAGTCTCACGTTGGTCTACAGCACAGCACAGAGTGACCCCCATCTGTGGACAGCATCCTTAGACTTCTGTAAAGCGTGATGTGACTCAGGTGAGTGGATCTGGGCCCCGCAGAGGCTCAGAGCACAACTGGCTCTCTTTCAACTCTTGATGGCTTCTCTGATGGCTCAGCGGGCGTTCTGTCTGGTCTTATTTCTCTTTCACCAGTGGAATGAAACTGGACACTGGATGTAGCCCAGTTAGACTGGACCTCTGCCCCACATCACCAGGCTAAGGAAGCAATTAATGGATCCAGAGTCTGTTTTTGGACAACTGGGGAAAATTTCCTAGTCAATATCCTCTTTCTAGAGTTCAAATGAAGGGCCCACCTAGGAGCTGCTGCATATGTATGTCTATTCCGGTGCATGGAGGTAGGAGACACCTGGATTCTGTCTGGCGCCATGACCATGGATGTGAAGTATAGATTGTGGACCACAGATCCTCATCTGCACATCAAGTGGAGTTTTCTATCAGTCGAGAAAAACTCTCCAATGTCTTCTCTCTACACATACTTGCATGCAATTAATTATAATGTCCCCTTAGGTCGATGTCTATGATTCAAAGTCCAGCTACTGTTCCCAGCTCTCTAGTTCTGTATTCACCAACCTTCTCCTTGGTTTGGAGTCTCTGTTAAAATTTCCTCCATTGAAATGCTCCTTCCCCCCTCTTTGGCATGACCAGCTCCAGGTCAGTTCACATGTGACCTTCGCAGAGGAGTTGAAGGTCACTCAATATAGAGGCCTCCCATTCCATGCAGACACTCTCCAACACATCCCTTGGTTTTTTTTCAAACTAGCCACTATGACCCGAATTAACCTATTTGGTACTCTGTTTATTTACAAAGGTGACAGATGAGTTCTTAAAAATCACCATGTCCTGTGAAATCCTTCAGTATAAAAGACAAGACTTATAGGAGGGACCAGGTTGAGGGTCCAATACGAGGAAACCTCATCAGTAATATAAAAACAGAGACAATAAAAATAGCATGGTTTGTATACATTAAACAGCCAAGATACACATCAAATACTGCAGTAAATATGTCTCTATACTAGCTTGAAGAATTGACCTTTGCTTGTGGAAGGAAAGGGTCACCAGTGAAAGAGGCATCATGTGAAACCAGTCAACAGCTATTAACACTTGGGTAGATGGGTGTAGCTCATAACCTACGTGGAAAACTCAGCTGGTGTGTGAACAGCATTCCCAGCTCACTTCCCTCTTAGGCTTGGTCTGTGGGGCGTGGTTTTCCTGTTTTGTAATGATTTTCCAGGATAAAGTCAACCAGAAGAAAACATGAAGTTCACAGTGCTCCTGAACTCTTTCCTGGTATATTGGAAGCAATGCACATTTTCAAAGCTGGCGTTAAAAGAACTTTGTTTGCTCTACTCACTAGAATTTATGTTCCAGAAGAACATGGAACTTTTCAGTCTAAGTCACTGCTCTATCCCAGCACCTAAGCAACCTGATGTATCATTGGTGTTGAGTTGAGTAATGTATGGGTCTTTCTTTGACATTATTCTCATCTACAAGTGAGGAAGATCCATTAAACAGTCAACATCATGCTTGTAGTGGTTGCTTTTGGTAGTAGTGGTGGTGATGCAGTAGTGCAATAAGGACTTCAACGTCACTATGGGGGGTATATATTCTCTAAAGATAAATGAAAAAATGAAAATCACTCACAAGACTACAGGTGATTTTGATGTGTATTGGGTCCTTCCCATTTACCGGTCAATGGAAATCCATGAATCATTTATTCACTGCAAAGAGATGACTGAAACTATGCAATGTTGTCTAGAGTTAGTGCAAACCTACAGATGTGGGCAGGACCCAAAAACCCTCATAAGATTCCTCTGTTCTGTAGAAAAGCTCTTAGGGCTCACTCCATTAGGAGCATGAGGAGTCCCAGATCTAAAGGAGAGCAAGCAGGTTGGTGCAGGCAACTCTAGCTTCTGTCCGCACTCCCTATCGAAGTATGTCTCATACCTAAAATTTAATCACTCTACTAAGGCAGAGAACAGAATTAGAAGTAGCTTTGAAAGGTCATCCCAGACAGGTGGGTTGTGTCATATTCCTAAAGGGGTTGAAAACTGTTTAAATTTCAGGGAAATTTTCTAGCACCACTAAGTAAAAGGTCAAATTAGAAAGCTTCCAATGAGCTAAGAAATGTCCTTTCCTTTAGATTTTCTCGATTTAAATTCTGAACCTCAGAAAATGTGTGTGGAAATGCAAACTCTGTGGTTTGAGTCACTTTAGTTTATCAAGCCAGAGAGGGAATATTTTGTTATGTTTCTTTACTTCCTCAGTAACTGCTCATCTTATGGAGAGTTTCGTGGAGTGGCAAAGTAATTACATGGTGAGTACCATATATTTACGATTATTTATGTTTTCTAGATTGGAGTACAGGGTAATTATTTTTGGTCTTATTAAGTGCAAATTACCAAGTAGTCTTCAGGAACATGTAATTACTATGTGCTGTAGTCACATGCCACTTACCAAACAAAATGAATGCAGTGAAAATTTTATTTCATACAAGCACACAGTGCATATAATTTCATGAAGCTGCACACAGGAACCTCTTTCCTGACTCAGGATAGAAACAGAAGAATCCTGCTGAGCTAGGGCAATGGTGGCAAACACAGCATTTTTATATCACTGAAAGCCCTAGAAGGTTCGCCAACTCTGACTGAAGGCATTCCTTCACCTCACCAGATCACCTATCAAAAGGTGGTGTCATTAAAAACACAGGGTTCAGGACTCCGACCCAGAGGCGGCATGGTCTGACGCTCAGAAGTGAGGTCTTCAAATCTATCTTATACCCCAGCAGAGAGAACATCTACCCTAGACTCACACAATTCTCCAAACTGCCAGATTTTCTCCAAACACAATGGATAGAATGTTGAAAAAGAAAGTATGTTAGGGGCTTGTAGGTAGTATATTTTTCTGTTGACTAACTGTTGCTCTTTTCAAACTGTACCTTGAGAAATAGCCTTAAACCCAACTACTATGAAGAAAGAGAATTGTTATTGTACAGTCAATATTCCCCATGAGTTTTTTATAATACCTATCTACACTCAAATTAGTTTACAGCTTTGAAATTTTGGTGAATGTGTGTTGAAAAGTGTGTGCATGTGACACATCTACAAACAGAAAATATCAGTAAGAGGAAAACCAGAGCCTCATGGTTTACCTCATGATTAGAACAAGAGCAAACTTTGTTCAGTAGGTATTTGCTGAGCATTTACTTTATTATGCAATGCACTGGTACTTTTCCATAGCTACCGTTCAATAAATCTTACTGTTACAAGACTCTTTCTCTTAGCTGGAAGCTCAGAATGATGGTGAAGACCTCAGGCTCAGAGCCAGAGAGCCCTGGCCCACTGTTTACCGGACAGGAAGCTACGGGCACTCACTCTGGGACTCACTACCTTCCTCTGTGAATGAAGCATAACAACACTGCTTGCCCCGGAGGACTCTTGGGAGAAACACAAGCTGTAATGTGTGCAAAGAGCCTGTAATGCTACACAATTAGCTCCTACTGGTGTCTTGCACAGGAAGGCCGTGCACTTCTATTTTTGGCTCTTGCATTTCCCTCCTCGCACCCATTCTGAAAAATATCAACAAGACAAATGTTTTCACATTTCTTTCCTCTCACATTTTTAAAACTCTCCACTGACAGCAGGAGCAGAACATGCTTTGTCCTTGCCAAGGCAGGGAAAAGGTTAACTTTTTGACTACAAGAAAAGCCAGCTGGAGAGGCAGACTGCTAATGGTGAGGGAGGGGAAGTAGGGGCTAATTTTAGCCATCATTCCTCAATCACTGTCCAGCCCCCCCCCGCCCGCCCCTGCCGCCCAGCCCACCCTCCCTTCTGGACTGGGAAGTGTCTGAGACTCCCCAGGGCCCCTTCAATCCCAGAGGGAGAGGAATAATTCTGCAGCCACTTCCTTTGAATAGAGATGCACACGCTTCAGCTTTAACATGCATGCCCCAAACACCCAAAATACCAGTCTTCCATCACTTGCAAATTACCTCTGCCTTCTCCTCGGAAACATTCCTGCAGCCATGTATAGTCTCTTGCTGAAAGTGACTTTTTAAAGAAATGTGAGGCTTTGCTGTAGAGAAAAGTGAGAATGTCCAGATACCCTTTCACGCGCTCTTCTAGTAAACAAGGATGGGGACAGCACAGATTAATGATGATTGCTAGGATGAACCCATATTCTTGCAGAACTTTCTTCACCCTTGCTGCTCATGCCAAAACATCGGGGAAAAGGAGTGGAAATTATGCAAGTAACTATATTTTAAGAGCCTGGCTTTCTGTTATAAAGACCACGTAACAGAAAATACATTTGTGAGATGCAAACATTTTTCACTTACTAATATTTATAAGTAACACACAAGTTCTTATTCAAACAAAGATAGCTTGGGGAAGAGAAACATGAGCAGAAACAGTATTAAGGGTTCTGTGCACAACAAGATTTTTCTGTAGGTGACAGCAGGTGTTCCGTGTGTGTGAAAACCAAGGTGTATTTCTGCAGGTACAGGAATGTCCACACACATAAAATACACAGGAAGGCCAGGAGAGCTCAAAAACAAAAGGGGCATCTTGCTCTCTAATTGAGCCCCATGGGGGCCCTTTTGCTCTGGGTTGAGAAGCATCGAGGCAAAGGCCTGGCTGACCAGGTGTGGACACAGAGGGCATTAAAGAGGATTAGTCTTCTTTATCACTTGGAGAAAGCCTCACCTGAAAGAATTCACTATGCCTCGGCCGGGGGCCAAAGAGTAAGCACTCAAATATAAGAAATCTTAGAGTTACAGAACTGTAAGAGGTCTTGATAGTCCTCTACTTCAGTGCTAGATTTGTCAAGCGAAGAGACACTTCCGTGACTGTTGGCTGATTTACAGCAGCTGGGCTGCCTTTGGAGGCTCAAGGAGGAGTGAGAGTTCTTGCTGGGCCAGGAGACTGTCAGGAAGCTCAGGTTTTGGGGTCAGCAGCTGGAGGGAGCTAATCAGACCTTACGCGCCAAGTCTGAAGCCACCCCTGGGATCTTGCCTTGGGCCCCAGTCCCTGGGCCTTGCCCCTTGGCTGCCTTTCCCTGTGGCTGGAAGACGTGCTGACATTGGCCACACTTGGGCTACAGTCTTAACAAGTTAAGTTGTGTTGGCTTCTCTTTATTTTAGCATTCTCCCTCCATTGGTGTGCCTTCTAAAAAGCAAATTCCACAGCAGATTCTAAACACCACACAAGATGGTTAAAAATAGGTAGGCGATGTAATCAAAATATACAGTGCATGCTTGAAATTAAAAACATGTACTACAGCAAAAGACATACTGGTATTAGTCTCCCTCAAAATCCTCCCCACTCTGACCATGCCTATCCCATGGGCGTCTCACCACTTTCTGAAGCAGCTCTGGAATCTTCTCCCATGAATATCTTTATGGAATATGATTAAAAAAATATGGTGAATGCTGCTGCTGCCTGGCATTTGACGGACATGCAGACTCGTACAAACAGTAGAGTGTGTCCTCGTTCACCTTGCTAACCACATCTGGCACTTTGAGGGTTTCTGCTTCTTCCCTATAGTCAAAATTATCATGGAAAGTGGGCCCGGAATTGATTCAGGACATTGAGGCAGCTGTAACAGCACAACAGAAGATGTGAAAGAGGACTCAAGAGCTGCTTCAGAAAGGCCAACGACAACAAGAGTCTGTTCCAGGTGAGGAATATTTTGAGGGAGATTCATGACAATGTATCTTTTTTTGTAATACATTTCTCTTTGAAATCTAAGCATTCACTATATTTTTAAAGCACATCTTATACAAGCAATAAATCAGTTGTGGAATTTATTTTTAACATTATAAACTGTGGTCAGTTAGTAACACCATCAAAACTTTCAACTCGAAAGAGTATCATTGTAAATAATTCTGTCAGAAAAACTTTTTTCTGATACAAATGCTTCATCTGTGTAAGTATAGAATTTTCCCCACTGTGGCTCTTATCAAACCAGACAGAAGAAATCAAGAGGCAGGAAAATGATACAAACTAATTCACACAATATGTCTAAAGCACCTACAGCATCTTCGTTTTTGTTAGGTTTTAAATGTGCACGTCTCTTTTCTGACCTCTGCACCGACAAAGGCGAGCTACCAGGGTGTTTCACTGGGTTCTTCAAGGCGGCTCCTGGGTGCTGCTGGAGACCCAACTTTGCACCCCAGCCAGCCTCCTCCCCAGCCCCTCAGGCTGTCGGGTGACTCCAGCTAAGACAGTGGGGCGTCCCTCGCTGACCTTGCTTTCACCCCTCTCCTTTCTTCCGAGCGATCCTGTGATGGGAGAAAGCTGTGCACAGTCTCATCCCCTTTCAGGCCCTCAGAAGAATGGAGACCCAGGGGAATAGATGACTCCCTAATAGATGCGATCAATTTGTTTCGATGGGTGAAGAAACAGTTGTGTCGCTAGTGCCCTTGTTTCCAGCAGCTCAGGATCTGATCACTAGATCTGGTTTCAGTGCATAGGAGGAGCCTAGAAAACGTCATCTGCAAGTCTTTCCTTTCATCAGTACTGGGCCCCTGTGGTCTTACATTCAAGCCCTGCTTGCCGGGAAGCGAGAGTTCTTCATATTTCATGATGTGAAACAAGACCAACAGGACCAAATCAAAACTACTTTTTTAAATACTGAGTATTCTTAATAGTGTGGAGAAAATAGGGAAAGTGAGAGATCTGAGAATTTCTCTCTACAAAGAAAAAACTGAAATTTTACGCAGTCATTGTCTTATTGAAATGTACCCTATGCAAGAGCACTGTATAGTAACATTAGAAATTAATATATGTCACTGTACAAATAATTAAAGGGTTAAAAGTACAGCAAAATGGTGCCGGGCGTGGTGGCTCACGCCTGTCATCCCAGCACTCAGGAGGCAGAGGCAGGAGGTTTGCTGAGTTCGAGGCTTGCCTGGGCTCCATAGTGAGCTCAAGGCCAGCCTGAACTACAAAGCGAGACCCTGTCTCAAAAAAAAAAAAAAAAAAGTACAGCAAAATTATTTTATGTTTTTGCATAAGAATGTTTTGCTCTCAAAACATAACTTCTCTTTGGGATACAAAGTGGACATTAAAAATTCTATAGCTTTTCTAGACAATAATAAACTACTTGAGAAAGTGAAAAAATAATTTCATTGATAATAACCTCAGTAGATAGGGATCAACTTGTCTAAGGAGGTGAATGACTACTATAGTGAAAATCAACAAACCCCAAAGAAACTGAAACACTAGAAAATGGAAAGATTCCCCATGTTCATGGATCCACAGAATTAATACTGTTAAAGTACCTTTTTACTAAAAGTGATCGACAAATTCAGTGCAGTCCTCATTAAAAATCCAGTGACACTGTTTCACACAATTAGATGGAACAACGCTAAAATTCCTGTGGAAAATCACACACACACACGAAATAGTCGAAGCCATCTTAGGCAAAAAAGCAAGGCTGGAGGCAATGTAATACCAGATTTCAAATTGTATTGCAAAAGTACAGTAACAAAAACAGCACGGCACTGGCACAGAATAGATAGACAGACCAACAGAATTGAAAAGGGGACACAGAAACACATCCACACAAGTACAGCCATCTGGTTCCGGACAAAAGGCCAAAAATATATACCAGAGAAAAGGCAGCCTCTTTAACAGTGCTCGATACCCACTTACAAAAGACTGAAGCTAGATCCCTACCTTACATCCTATAGAGAAGTCAGTTCAAAATAGAGTAAGATCTAGGAATAAGATCTGAAAATCTGCAACCATTAGAAGAAAACATGGTAGAAACATTTGAAGTCTCAGGCACAGGCAAAGACTTTTTGAGTGGAACTCTAATAGCACAGGAAAAAAATAGCAAGACTCAACAAATAGGACTGTGCCAAATTCAAAAGTGTCTGCACAGCAAGAGAACAGACTGAAGAGACAGCCTACAGAATAGGAATCTTTGTCACTTACTTTCCTATAGACAATATAAAAATAAATCAAAAATATTAATAGCAAAAATTAAACAGTCAAATCAATAAATGGGCAAATGAATGGTACCAACATTACTCAAAGGAAGTTGTACAAAGAGTCAGTAAGTATATTAAAAAATGTCCAACACCCTTAGCCCTTAGGAAACACAAATCAAAACTCCGCTGAGGTCCCACCTCACCCCAGCCAGAATTGTTACTGTGAAGAGCACACACACAAACAACCCTAATACATTCTGGTAAGGATGCAGGGGAAAATAATTCTTCTACGCTGCATGTAGGAATGGAAAATAGTATAATCCTATGAAAACTATAGAATTAGAAGCTCTTCAGGAAACTAAAATACAGCTACAATCAGACTTAGCTATCCTCTCCTGAGTATATACCTGAAGGAATGAAGTCGTGATACTTACTACAGGGATACCTGCATACCTGCATTTCCTGCTGCACAATTCACAATTATTCAAGACATGGAGCCCACCCAGATGCCCATCAACCGATGAACAGATCGAGAAGCTGTGAGGTCTTTACACAATGGGCTATTACTCACCATTCGGTCATCTGTAGAAAAATGATGGAACTGGAGATCATCATCGTGTTACGTGAAATAAGCCACACTCAAGTATCATGTTTTCCCTAATAGGTAGAATGTAAAAAAGATGATGGGACAGTAAAGGGAGGTCTGAAAATGAGTAAAAGGAAAGGGGAGGGCTGTGAAGAGGGCTTGGTGGATGGACATTATTGAAACATATACATTGAAACCAAATACCCCGTAAACTTGATAGGCACTAATAAAATATACCTGCCCTTTAGAGTTATTAATTTAGTCATGGATTTCTGCATCTGCCACTTGTTATTTAAGATGGTCTTTAAGGAACTGGACAAGTAAGCATTTTATCTGCTCATACAAGATCCAGCTAGATTCTTGCCAAGAGTTCTCTGGCCCAGAAAGAGAGAACTTCTTTCCATCTGGGCCAAGAGACAGCAATGACAGAGGTCTTGCAAGTGATGTGTATAGAGAATTTTGTGTCAACATTTCACATGGGTTTCAGCCAAATGAGAGAAAGGATTCACTTTTCTGTCTTTTAGCTTGTTTTGCAAACTCTTTTATAGAATACATAGTTGGGTTGTCTTTTAAAAATACTGTGAAAGAGTATTATTTCATTTTCAATTTAGTATTCTGTGAAATGTAGCTGTTGAATTTTTGTTTCATTAACATGTTGTGAATTTTTTTCTTTAACTTGTAAGTGTGCTTCTGCTGTTTTTTTCTTTATGTAATAGTCTACACTTCAATTTCTCTTAATCGCACAAAACAGCACTTATCAAAC
>PVIC010008442.1:15934-48305 GCA_004025085.1 Thryonomys swinderianus
ACCACAACTTTTAAAAATGTAGCAATACACAAATTATTTATAAAAGCTGTTGGGATATAAAATGTTCTTTTTAAGATTCCGAATGACTTACAACCCCCCTGTGATATACCATTGGTCAGAGGGACACAGACACAATGCCGGATGCATTTAGAAAGCTTTGGATGTATCCGTTCTTAGGAGATGACAACCGTTAACGGAGCTGACTGTCCTAACCCAGTGACTTTCCTTCAGAGACAGCCTCTGCCACTGGATCAAGGACGTGCTTCTTAAGTTAAAATTTCCAACCTCACCTGGTATCAAAAGTGAGGTTAACCTAAACCTATGATAATGTGTAATTTGGCTTCTGCTTCTATAATACATTAAATGAAACAACAGACAGGAAATTAAACTCTAGCCAATAAATAACAGGTTTGCTTTTCAAGGACTTTTCGTTAGAAAAGCATATCATCTTTTTGTTAATTCCAGGTAATGACGAACTAAAAGATACATTCACACACACATAAACAAAGACACTTAGTTCATTCCTATAATCTCTGATGCCCAATTTCGAGACCCCATAGTTTCATTATTTACCCAATATTTGGAAAATGTCCTATTCCTTAGCAAACAATGGTCTTCCAGACTTTGATATTTGCGGTTGCTTTGCTTACTATCCGGTGGGGCCTTGGAACTTGAATATGCCTGAACCACAGCTGTTAAGTAAAAGTACTTAACGGGGGCCAGAGGGTTAGCTCAGTGGTTCCGGCGCCTGCCTCGCAAGCACAAGGTCCTGAGTTCGATTCCCGGTGACCACATATAATGCTGGGTGTGGAGACACGCCCACCAACAATCAACACCGCATACCACAATGCCCGACGTGGTGGCTCACGCCTGTCATCCCAGCACTCGGGAGGCAGAGACAGGAGGATTGCTGAGTTCGCGGCAGCTTGCCTGGGCACCATAGTGAGCTCAGGGCCAGCCTGAACTACAAAGCGAGACCCTGTCTCAAAAGCAAAAAAAAAAAAAAAAAAAGTACTTAATGGAATATTTTCTGCAATGCTTTTTCAGGAAGCCATCCCAGCCACAAAGCAGTTCTGCACCATGAGATACTTAGCTCTCTTAAACCTAGATTAAAGATTGGTGATGGTTCTGGGGTGTTTTTAAGTCACTCTGTGATTACGAGCGGCTAATCAAATTCATTACAGAATCCAAAGACTTAGCCTTTAGCTTAATGTACTGCTCTGAACTCAAGACTTCTCTGGTCACACAGCAGAGCATGTGTAACTAGCACTCTCATGGCCGATGGCCTTGGTGGCCACTTGAATAAATTCCAGGAACGTCAGCCTCTGAAAATACCCTTTGTTTTATTTTCAAATGCTTTCTTTCCAGTTGGGCTCAGAACATTTTGCTATCCAGTCGCAGAGTAAGTCCAGCTCGGCTGCTCTCGGTGCTGGCCTAAATAATACATCAAACAAGTAGCGAGAAAGGTGAGTCTCCGCCAGACATGCACTTAGGACCTTGTCAATTAAAAAGAAAAAAGTCTCAGTGACTGTGCAAAGATAAAGCTAGAGTCTTGGCCTGGAGGCGGGCAGCAGGGGGAGTTCAGACCCAGGGTGTTGTTTGGTATCGTTCTGGATTGTACACAGTCTAAAATTTATGTCAGCCTTTGGATCTGCTTTTAAGACTCGACAGCTCCCAGCCCTGATGTATATTTGGCAGTGGACAAAAACGTCTGCACCTTGGCGACTCTTTTCAGATCAGCTGAAACTTATCGAGCCTTTCCCCCAGTACCAGGCTGCTCATCAGCACGTCACCCCGGCTTCCTTGTCGGGTAAATCATTAGGCTGGACCTTGCTGAGTCTTTCAGCCTCAAGTTAACCATGTGGGCAGCACAGCCTGGGAGGGGCCGTGGAGTGGCCGATTCCTCTGCAGCCCTGTGGAAGAGGCAGAGAGTCAGGCCTCCATTTAACCTGATTTTGAAAACACTAAGTAACGTGACTCCTGTGACTTCTTTATGTGACCATTGAAAAGCTGATCATGAAGCGATGTACATTTTCTTTACAGGAAACCTAATGTGGAAGCCCAGAGTCAAAAACTGATACGAGTTGAAGACTTCCCTATTGAAGTGGGCTTGGCGGCTTGAAATTCTGTCTCGTCCCGTCTCCAAGCCCTGCCGGGGAGGCTGGGTAGGTGTCGCACGGAGCTCCCGGGCACAGGCGGGGGGAGGACTGTAAGAATGACACTCATACTGAGGCACTCTAAAGTGTAAAGAGCAGTTTTAGGAGCGTTATCTCGTTCACCGTCTGCAGTAACCCCACTAGGAGAGGCAGGTCCCCCACTTCTGAAGATGATGCAACTTGCCCTGGGCACTTCTGTGATATTTTTAAATTTCAGAAGACAAAAAGAAAAAAAAAGAAAAGAAAAGCAAAGAGGACTAATGTTGCTTAAGCACTTACATCTTCATCACCTGAACGAACATGTCCATTATGAAAGAAATATAAAATTCCAGGTAAATAACTTTTGAAAACTTTATGTTCTCCTTCCAAGTCTCAATATACTCCTCCCCTCAAGGAAAACAGTGTCATTAATGTAATATGTATTAGGTACTTGTTTTATTTATAAATAATGTATAGAATGGCTCTGCAATTTCCATTTATAAAGATATCATATTCCATGGCAAGGTTTTGATATTAAATCACTTTTATCATTTAAAAGTACTGCATCACTGGATGACCCGGCAGTTAATTTATCTTTTTCTTACTGATGGGCACTTGGGTAGCGCTGACTGTACAGTATTCATAATGCACTTTGCTATACACAACAGCCTGTGGCCGTATGTGCAATCGTTTTTCTGGAGGCGACATTGTCACTTTACAGGCACCGGCCCCCCGATTTCTTCAGGGGGTGCCAAGCTGCCTTCTCACCAGCAGTGTGAACAACTCTGGCTGTAGGTATAATTATTTCCCAAATTCTCAACGATCATCTTTCAACTTTCAAAAACCTAATGCAGGTTAAATAATACCACTTTGTTTCAGTCAGGTTTTCTGTAGTACTAGTGTCGCTGAGTCTTTTGTCGTTTGCTGCACGGCACATTTATTAATTATTCTGCAGATTTCGCACTGGGTTTCATTCATTCATTCTTTAGTTCATTCATTTATTCTTCACTTGTTTATTTGTTCATCTATCTGATCATTAATTTCTTGCTGAAGCCTGATCCTAGGAGCCTGGTGAGTCCTAGCCCCTCTAGACTCGTACTCTTCCCTAATGGGGATAATAGCAGCAAGAAAAGAAGCAGGAAGCATGTATTACAATGTCAGGCAGTGAAAACAGCTAGGAAGAAACTAAATGAAAACATTAAATGGAAAAAGAGAAAAAAGAAGAAGCGTGTATGCACCCAGGGTAAAGGCAGCCGGGACAGGGCTCAGGGATGCGGCAGTACAGCGGGAGCCTGAGGGAACGCGGGCAGAAAACCTGCGGAAGATTCGGAGAAGCGTTTCAGGCGGGGAACCCAGAGCAAAGGTCCGGGGGAGAAGAACCTTGAGATTCTTACTTTACTGGTGTAACTATTTATTCAGTCATATGCTTCAACATTACTTACTAATTTAGAAAGATTTCCCCTCACTGTTGAATGCGGCTAATGCTCCCCCTCGGGCTGCAGCTAGCCAGCAGCCTGGCTCTGGTGCCAGGCTCCTCGGGTCACAGTGCCCGTCCTCAGCACCTTTTCCCGCCCCCTCTCCCAGTGACAGTGGTGCACAGACCGAGTATGCAGAAAACCAGGCTGGAACGCAGAAGTCCTCACAGTGACCGCTCCCTGGGAATTTCTCCGCAAACCTGTGAGCCCCGCTGGGACCAGCCTCCTCCCCCTTCCACGCCACGGCCGCTCTCAATCCCGGTGCAAGAATCATCCCAAACAAGTTCCACCTTCCAGCAATGACCTCATTCAGGGCAGCAAAGGGCAGCTGACGTGTCCCTCCTTCCCAAAGCAGTGAAAGTTAAGTCCAAGGCACTGTCGCCTCCCTGTCACATTTTGCTTTCTGCTTACACAAACAGAAAACTTTCTCTATTTTCCTTGAGGATTCCTCAGAGTTTTGGCAGGACTGTCTCCTTTGGCAGCCTGTCTCCATGCACGCCCCCTGGGACGGGCAACGGGTGCCATATTTTCCACGAATCCCCTCCCTGAGTCCCCCTGAGGAGCCCAGCAGGGAGGGCTTAGGGCCACCGTATTCCATCTGCGGGAATTCGGGGTTGGGCGGTTCCGTGACTCACTTACGGACACACAGTGTGGAAGTGGAAGAGCCCTGTGCTTCTGAGCTCAAAGGCGCCATGCTGCAGGACAGCAAAATGACCCACTAGACAACTTTTGAGTCTCCATGTTTTCCTTCCCCTTAGAAAACTGCTTGTGCCTACACATTTGGGATTTTGTCTTGGGTTACGAACCCTCAATGCATACAAACTCTGGGCTTCCATGAGCATAACTGGTGTACGGCTCCCTCGGGTCCAGTCGGCAACCTGCGACTCCCCTGCCCTGGTTCTTCCTCTTCCCGTCGCCGGCCTCACACCCTCTGCCTGCCACGGACGGGGCGTTCTCCTTATTCAACACGGCCACAGCAGGGCCGTCAGGAAGAGCTGTGCCAAACTGAACCAAGGCTCTGGGAGTGTCCTCCGTCTTCTGAGGACCCTGAAACTCACAGATGTTAGAGCTGGAGATGATGACCTCATCCAGCCCTCTGCCCGCGTGAGCTGTCAGACATGAGCTCAGTGCTGGTGGTGAGGTCACTGGGCCTCTAGATGGTGTGACCCAGCCCAGGGCCCGCGCTCAGGAAGTGACCCTGAAGGTCTGAATTCCACCGTGATGAGCAGCTTCTCTTACCACATGATTAGCTGTTCTTCCATGTTCTGAGATAATTTTAAAAATACTTAACATTTTATAACTCAGTTGTAAACAAAGAAAAAAGCATGTGATGCCAGCGCCAAGGGCTAAGAGAAATCACTAACGCGAAGAAAGGCTTTTGAAGGGAAGTGTGGGGGGGGTTTACTGATTTCCCACCTTACACATAAAAAAAAGGCATTTTATATTTGGAAGAGTTGTTCTCTGGAATTTTCTAGTGATGGAGGCCAAGTAAAGGGAAGAGAAGAAAATAATACTCTGTATACTTTATGTTGGTTATTTCATTTAATTTCTCACCACGAAGCCTAATAAGTACAGTTTGCCAGGCCTTCTGTCTTCCAGTGAAATGCTCCGAACATTCAAAGTTGTTTGGACTTTTGAAAGTCAGGGCTGCACGTGCATCCAGTAATCAAACACATTTGTATTTCTTCAGCCAAAAATATGTGTTTTCTCATTAAGGAGATTAAAGGAAGACTGTAAATGGCCTCCACATTGGCTCAAGTGCGGTTTGGCTGCCAAGCAAGTTCAAGTCAGGTCAGATTTTAACATCAAATTCGTTAATTTAAGAAAGACTCTGTTTTGAGAGGTTTCTGGAATTTGAAATTGCAGATAAGGGATTAAGGATCTACAATTAGTATCCCGAACTCTTATCATATAGCAAGTGAAGAAATACAGGCTGGAGTTGAACTAATTGCGTAAGTTCCCACAGTCCAATGCCAGGAAGAGGACGGGAAGCAGAGGGCCCAAGCCGCCTCCGGCCGTCGGGGCGCCGCTCGCAAGGCCGTGAAGGTGAGGCTGGGCTGGGTTTTAATCTCTCCAGGCAGCTCGCGCGGGGTCAGGCGCACGCGGCACAGGGACCCAAGGCCTGTGAGAGTGACTGCAGCGAGGGAGCGGGAGAAAGACGGGGAGCCGGCTGTGTGGGCCTCCACCATGATAATATCCCACGTAGATATGATACTTTTATCAGCCTGTACAAACTATTGACTTTCTCTGTACGGCAATTACAACGTTAGATCAGTTTTGGGGAGCTCAGAGCCCACGGACTGCAGGGACCACTTGTTATCACTAAAGTTGCCCAAGGCTCACCCTCAGGGTGCTGGATTGGAAGGAAAGCCACGTCTGTGCCCCGCGTGGTGACGCCCGCAGGAGGGACAGCCAGAACAGGAGAGGAAGCGCACGGAGACCGGCAGAGGACGGAGTCGGGAGGCGACCGCGAAGGGTGAAGGGGGCGGCGCACGGTCCTCTGACCGGAAAGCCCAAGAAGAGCCGTGGGAGGCGCGCGCACTGCGGAGGCGGCGCGGGCTGCGCGGGGAGGCGGATCTTGGACAGAAGATGCGGAGTCGCCTGGCCGTCCCCCTGTCACGGTGTTCCCGCTCAGCAGACCAGCGTGCATGGCACATATTACTTTCCCTGACGTTTCAATTGCATCCTTGAAGTTTTAATAAACTTCAAGACTTTTTACAGTGGAAGCCAGCCCTGGCAGTTGACGCCTGTCACCCCAGGATCCTGGGAAGCTGAGGCAGGACAACAGCCAGTTTGAGCCCAACCTGGGCAAATTAGCAATTTAGGGAGAGCCTGTCTCAAATAAAAAATGGGCCAGGGATGTAGGTCAGTGCAGAGGTCCTGAGTTCAGTTCCTAGCACTGCAAGAAACAAAAAAACAAAACTAAAAACTGTACAAGTCAGTGACTTTTCATCCACTGTATAAAGTTAAGCCAGTTACAATCCAGGTTTTGAATATTTCTATCTTGTAATAAAATCTCTGTGAACCTACCTGTAATAAATTTCTTCTCCTACTCTTAGCCTCAAGTAGTCACTGACTTACTATGTACAAATACATATTTTTGAAAAAATGTAATAGAAGAAATTAGTAAATCATACATTATATTGTCTTTTGTATCTGTAATCTTCCACTTAGAATAATATTTTTGAGATCCCCTCAGAATATACTTCAGTCAGCCATTATTTTTGTTGCTAAGAAGTGCTCTATTGAAGGGACATGCCGTGCTGTATTATACATCTGTCACCTGACAGAATATTTTGTAGTTTCCAAACATTAGCTCCTATGAATAAAGTGAAGGATATTCTCAGATTAAGTCACTGCTTGGATTACTTGCAGTGAGTTTACTAAATTTCATGAGGTTATTGGGGTTTATGAAAACTTTACTTTTTAAAGAAACTGTGAGATTGTATCTAAAGTAACTGAATGGGTTTTCATCCCCATGAGAAGGTATGAGTTTTCCAGCTCCATCAGCGGGCACCCTCTGCCACCTTGACCAGTCATGTTAGCATATTTTTGTGATTTAAATTTTCATTTCTCTAGTGACTAATGCTATCAAACACATTTTATGTACTTTTTGTATTATGTCTACTCAATATAAATAACATTTATCAGATATATGATATACAAGATTATTCCAGTCCCTGGCTGATGAGTTCAGTTTCTTAAAGGTACTTTATATTTTAAAACACAAATTTAGGCATTTTAATGTTTTATTAATTCTTTACTTTATGGGTCTTATTTTTATGAAGTGTTTAAGAAGTCCCTGAATAAATTAAAATTCATGACAATTTTATCCTTTCTTCCTAAAAGATTTTTGGTTTAAGTCTTTTTACTTTTAAGCTACATTGCATTTAAGTTATATTTTATTTATTTTTTTACTATACTGTACTATACTATTTTTTTTTACTATACTATACTATTTTTTTTTTTTTGAGACAGGGTCTTGCTTTATAGTTCAGGCTGGCTCTGAGCTCACTATGTAGCCCAGGCAAGCCTCAAACTCAGCAATCCTCCTGTCTCTGCCTCCCGAGTGCTGGGATTACAGGCGTGAGCCACCACGCCCGGCACTATACTATACTATTTTATTTTACTATACTGTGAGGATCTCAATTTATTTCATTTATAAAGTTTACAAAAGGATCTTTAAATGTTCTAGTGCTGCTAAGTGGAAAATCAGTGAGTTTCTGTTCAGACCGTTGCTGAAAGTCGCTGGTAGTGTGTGGAGGCTCTAGGATCTAGTATGGTAGTCTGGCTGAGTTATTTATGCCAATGACAGTACCACATCACCTTGATTACTGTGGTTTAAAATACATATCCTGAAGGCAAGGAGCATTAATCCTCCCACTTCGTTATTTTCTAATATTGGTTAGGCTGTTCTAGGTTCTTTGAAGTTGAGAACTTGGTTTTCAGTTTCTATGTATATGCTAACAGCTTGTAGAGCTTTGAAAGAGATCAGGTTGCATCTATAACCAGTTTGGTGAGAAGCAGGATCATAAAAACATAAGTCTTCAACCAGATGTACGATAGATATTGTGAAATAGGAAGAAAATGTTCAAAGAGAAAAGGGAAAGAGGGGTTAGGGGAAAGAAAAGATTTGATGGTTAAAAACAAAACAAAAGACTGGAAACAGGCTTATGTATATAGGGAGTTGGGAGGTTGTAGGGTGGGCAGGGGGTGGGAAAAATGAGAATCAAGATGTGTCTTGTAAAGGTACAAATTCTTTTTTTTTGAGACAGGGTCTTGCTTTGTAGTTCAGTCTGGCCCTGAGCTCCCTATTTAGCCCAGGCAAACCTCAAACTCAGCAGTCCTCCTGCCTCTGCCTCCCGAGCGCTGGGATGACAGGCATGAGCCACCACGCCTGGCACTGTGGTATGTGGTATTGATGGCTGGTGGGTGTGAGTTACCATGCCCAGCATTGTATGTGGTTACTGGGGATTGAACTCAGGACCATCGCGCTTGCGAGGCAGGTGCCGGAACCACTGAGTCAAATCTCCGGCCAAGGTACAAATTCTTAATGTTAAATGTGATCATAATGTATATAATGCACCAACAAACTCAGTTTTTTTTTTAAAAAAGCCAAAACATTAAGCGTTTAAATCCACAGACATTAGTATTTTTTCCATGGATTTTAATATTTTCCACATATCTATAGTCTTCAAATTTCTCAGTAGTTTTATATAGCTTAGTGTATAAAGCTTGTACTTCTTTTGAAACATTAATTCTTGATTTGTTTTATATTTGATGCCAAGTTTTTTGTTAATTACTAGTCTACTTAGATACTCTACTGCTTTGTGAGTCAGTTATGGAAATATATTCACTGGGGACTCATTTATTTCATCTCATTTGTTTCAATTATCACATAAAGTTGTTCATACTCTCATAAATTAATAAATTTTCTATGCTCAGTCAATAATGAAGTTTTTGTTTTAATCCTTGGTTAATTTGTGTCTTTTATCTAATTGTTTTTAAATCAGGTTGGCTGTGTATCAATTTTGCTGATCTTTTCAAGGTACTTTTTTTGCACGATGAACTCATTGTTTTGGATTTCTGCTTTAATGTTTTTTACTTCTTACACTGATCGTAGTCTGCTCTTTTTCTAGTATCTTAAGATATCTCAAAGTGTTTCTTAAATTATACAGATTTGAAATGTTCTTCTTCCCTGTTATAGGTATTAAAAGATACACATTTTTCTCAAAGGGCAGTTTGAACGATACTCCATAAATATTTTGTTTTTAATTTTGTTCATTAAATTATCCTTGAGGACTTCTGGACTTTCTCTCTTTGGATATCTAGTTTCATTTCACTATGGTCAAATATCCTACTGTGTGTAAGTTCAATAAGTTTCCTCTATCAGGAGGCTTTTTGTACCCTAGATTACAGTCGATGCTGGAGAATGCTACATGCCCATCTGTGGGTTTTCAGGAGCAGACGGAGAGGGAAGTAGGCACAGCTACTCACAAGAATATCGCAGTCTCACATTGCCCATACTTGAAGCTTGGTATTTTTTCTGAACAAATATTTGTTAATTTGTTGTCTGTCTTTTGCTGATTCCCAGAGTGCTGCATGGTTATTTCTGATTATTTTTTCCTCAGGTTTACAGTTGCTTTTTGAGATGCTAGAAGAATTTCTCATGTGAAGATTTCATGAATCTTATCTGTGCTTGCTCTGCCCTGGCAGTGGCTCTATTGTGGTGCTACGATAACATTTTCCCTGATGCCTTTGGTTCTAGCAGCTTGGGAGATAGTCTCGGTTAGAGCTGGAGATGGCTGAGCCAGATGGAGCAAGAGAACCTTCACTTCCAACCTCCTAATCTTGTCATGGAAAATAATCAGCTTATTCAAGCTTTCATTAGCAGTCTCTGGAATGTCTTAATTTCCCCCTTTCAGACGAGTTGTTGTCCAAATCTCTACTTCAGATCATCTTCTTTATAGAACTGCTTCTACTCCCTTCAACTGATTCTAATTTCCCTTTCACCACATTGGCTCTAATTTTTGCCATTACTATTGGAAATTAGACTGGCTGTATCATATGTATTCATATCCTAACTATTCTTTGTGTGCATTATTCTCCCTACATCCCTGGGGAGATCGTGTCTGTGGATAGCACAAGCGAGGGTGTTACGATTTTCCAGGTCTCAATAGATGGGACTGAAATCCTAGAACTAACCAGCGCACAATTTAGAATTACTAGATTGGATTGAGCATGAGCAGGGGAATGGCTGTCTGAGTGGTGAATACATCCTGTTGCAAAATGTCGGGGTCCTGTGAAGATGTGTAACACCCGCCCCCACTGTGAATCTCTGTGTGCCTGGATCTCCCTACTTCTTACAGCCCAGATAGACGCCGCCTTCAAGAATCGCTTTCTATTCCCCTCCTTCCCCAGCTTCACTGCGTCCTGTCCTGCTCCCGGCCACCTTTGTCACTTTGTCTCCTGCACCACGACTCTCCATGTAAATGACTTTTTCCTGTGAGATGTGAGCATCAGCTTCAGGCAAAGACTCGTCTGTGAAACCCCACCGGTAGGACGGCCTGGCACATAACTAACTCAGTACTTGTGTACTCCATGAATGCAGAAAGCGTCGAGGCTCACACAGATTTCACTGTCTGCAAAGTACAACGATCCGGCAGAGGGAGTTGATCCCGTGAAATCAGAGGCAGAGGGGGTCAGTGCTGCAATCAGGCCCAGAGAGGACCTCGGGCGTGGGCTGCTTCCTCGCTGAGGTCTGGTGAGACTGAAAAGCTCCGGTTCCTTGAACGGTCGCAGAGGCTCAGAGGCTGGTGAGCTTCCCTCAGGGGGCGCAGCGAGCTGGCCGCTTTGCTCATCTTTCAAGCAACCGCTGGCTTCATCCGAATTCCAAGTTTCACTGAGCGCCTCTCGGTCGCAGTGAATTTATATTCCATGCCTTTCACCAGCCTCAGCACAGCTGACCTTGTAATCACTCGTCGGGTAACAAATTAACCCGTCCACTCTAATGGCAGAGTTACCAGGTCCAACAACCGAAGCTTTTCCTTGATGAAAAGATGTTAATAGACCCCAATGTATTGACTGGCCCTTAACAAGGAAGTAAATTCAAAACTAACAAGAAAATGTAAGCCTGGTGCGATTTCCTTAACCAAAACAGGGAGCAAATAGACCCCACTCTCTGTGAATGCACAGCCACTAAACTTTAATGACAATATCAGTTCTGCTCGATGAGGGCCATAGCGAGTCTCCGCTTCATCTATTATAAAGATTGGAATTCAGGCTGATTTCACAGCCCTTGGCAGGAGGCCGAGCATTAGCGAGCTAATGCAGCCGTCGCCTCGCTGTACTCGATGAAGGCAGCGCGCAGCCCCCGCCTGCCAGCTCCCGGCTCCTCGTGCCCGGCCGCAGAGCGCCGCGTCGGCACCTGGGCGGTGTCTCCAGCACGGGAGGCTCCAACTTCAAAAGAAAACACCCTTACCGATGCTCTACATTAAGTTGGGTGGCAAACTGTCCAATCTAGGGGCCTTTCTCTGAGAAAGAGTATTAGCTGGGTGGCAGCCACACCCAGACTCCTCCTCCTCGTCTTGCCCAAAGAGCTGTTTACAGTTCCTGCGAAGCTGCAGCGGCCCCTTCCCCTCCCCCGTCCCCTTCTCTGCACCGTCCTGGCTCGTCCTGTGGGAGCAGAAGAGGGTAACCCAGGGTAACCGCTTTTGCTTCAAACAATGTGTTCTACGCCAGTGTCTCTACCAGAGGCTCCTCACTGGCTCATTTAATCGTGACACGTTTTTTGTTATGTGTTTGCAGTCCTAGAGGTCCAACCCAGAATCCTGAATATGCCAGGCAAGTGCTCTAGCACTGAGCCCATTGCCAGCCTTTCATATGTTGAGGCAGGATCTTACTATGTTGCCCAGAATGGCCTTGGCCTACCTAAGCTCCTGCCTCAGTCTCCCAGGCAGCGGGGATACCTGCGCGCACCACCACATCCAGTCAGCTTGTTACACGTATTTTAGCGAGGAGGCGCCCAAGGCTCAGCGAGGTCACTGACGTGCTCCAGGTCACATGGCCGGGGAGGGAGTGCGTGTCTCAGACACCGGCTGGCCTCTCTGACCCTGGTTCTGAGCACGCTCAAGACATTCTTCCCCGTCGCTGTCTTCTGTCTTCTTCATCCGATAGCAAGGGGAGGGAGACGCCAACCCCGAGGCCTACTGACCCACTCTCGGCCCTTGAGCCTCTGTCGGGAAGGAGGCTCCGCCGCGGGAAAGGGCCGTCCACAAAAGGGGCCTTGACCGGTTTCTCTCCTGTGAGCAGAATACCCCTGGAAGGCCAACTCCAGCGGGCACTTCTACAGCACAGCCTCACGGACAATGGTAACGAAAGTACTGGAAAAAGCCAAGAAACGTCTTTGTACCGTGTTCTACGCACAGTTCGAGCTGTGTGCCTCACGCACAAGTCAACAACACAAATTTGGCAGTTTTGATAAATAAGTCTTTTC
Source organism: Thryonomys swinderianus (assembly GCA_004025085.1). Taxonomy (NCBI): domain Eukaryota; kingdom Metazoa; phylum Chordata; class Mammalia; order Rodentia; family Thryonomyidae; genus Thryonomys; species Thryonomys swinderianus. Next base: position 28,540 of record PVIC010008442.1, read on the forward strand.
ACAAAAGTTCCCTGCTTGGTCTATTTTATACGCTGATCTTTGTCTACTCATCATATACAGTTACACTGTCAAGTGGGAAACAGAGAGAATAAATTCTACCCAGGCTATGATTACAACCAGGAAAAGTTATGGGCGCATGTGGAGTATAATTTGGAAGGCAAAAATGGAAACAGTAGCCAATTGGCTTGGTGCGATGTGGGTTGCTTTCATCTTCCTCTTTGCTTTCTGTTAAAGCTATTATGGTCTTGTCTGTGCAATAAATAATTTCAAAAGGTATAAGAGTGAATATTAATTGAAAATAAAGCACATAATGGCATACCATCACCAAAGGAAGACATAATTACATCATTTCTGTTTCTGCTGGATTCTGGTTCCTAAGGTCTTTATGTCTTGTCTCCTGATAGAATCAACCCCACCCAACTGTGCTAAAGGCAGGGAGCACCGATAAGGATCATCCTCACACATGCACGATGGTCCCACCGAATGGACATGGTCTGCAGACTAGTTCTGAGTAATTTATACTAACCGCCTGGAAACGTTTATACTCTAGCTTCCACAGCAGGATCTGACCCGAGCGGGCTTCGTCACCCGTGACATCACGCCATTTGATAATGATCAGTAAGACCATGAGTCTAAAGTGGCTTTCAACGTGTTCCCCTGAGAGCGACACTGGGCATCTGTTAGAAACACAGATATCCTTGGGCCTTAGATTTTCTGAGTCAGAACTGCTGGGGCTATGCCATAATAACCCCCCTGGTGATTCTGATATTCCACAAATTTTGAGATCCAGGGGACTAGATACACCTCATCATGTTCCCACCCTCTAGGAGACAGTGTGAGCTTTTCCAGTCGTGATCCCTTAGTTTGTAATTCCAGACTTCACCATTTCAGGTAAAAACAATAAAAGTTATTAAAATGCAACATGTTGCACAGGGTGGCGTTCTGAGTTCCAGCACTAGGTAGCGTTAACACGCTAGGTTGAATGAATGGGTCTGGGAATTGAGAGCACTCCCGAAGCACGGAGCTGTCGGGTTCTGCAGGGCAGCAGCGGGACGTTCCTGAGCACAGGAGTCTGGCTCCTGGGAAACACCTGTCCGACCTGAGCCTACCGAGCCAGCGTCCCGTTCATCAAGACCGGTCGGCTCCGCCCCGGGAGGGCACTCCATTTGCAGGCAAAAGTTAATGTGTCCACTCTTGGAGCACAGCACTAAGGATCTGGCATTTAAACAGATCTGCTTGGAAACCTCAACGTTTTGCTAGAAAATAAAACAACACGGCCTACTCACAGCATGGGAAGTTGTTTTCAATCAGAGCAAAAATAATGCACAGCTCCAGTCTTGTCTTCCTTCACGTGTAATTATAAGTCACTCATTGTGCATCAAGCGGAGCGGAGCGCGGTTTCCTCCTGGCAGTGCTGCCAGCCCCCTGGGAGCCCCACGTCCTGGCTTCAGCCCTTCCTCACCGGGGCCCAGTGGGGAAATCACCCCGGAGCTCACGGGCACATCACCGCCTTTCCCGAGGCTTCGCAGCAGCGTGCCTACAATGCCAGGCAGGCAGCCTGGGGCTTGCGGGCCTGCGAATGTTCTCCTGCCATCATTTGCCTTCTCTGCGTCACGCTGGCTTGGGCTTTGCAGACGCGAGTGTAAAATTGCACAGCAGGGCGACGGGGTGATGATGACTGCAGAGCTCTCTGCTTAGGGCACGGAAACTGGCCAGAACGCCATCAGCGCGCCCTCCCGGGCAGGAGCTCAGGGGCGCCCCGACGACCGCTGCGGGACTCCGGTGTCTCCCTTCCCCGTGTGCCCGCCCTGGGGACTGGGGCCGCCCGGGCCACCGCCTGCCCTCCCCGTTTCCCTGCTTCCGCGTCCCGGGCACGGGCGGCCGTCTTGCCTGGTGGCCGGGGAGGGAAGCTGGGGAGCGGGCCGCCTGGGACGACAGAGCCCCGCTTCGCGTCTGAGCTCACGTGCGGTCCGCCCTGCGCAGCAGCTCGAGCCTCGCGGCGGCCGGCTCCTCCCGCCCCCGTCACGCCTGCAGCCGCCTCCCGTGGGCGGCCAGAGGCGGCGAACGCCACGGTGCGCAGCGGGCTGACCGAGGGCGCCGCCCTTCCCCGCGGCCCCCTGCCCCGGCCCGTCCTCTCTCGGCCTCCTCTCGCACTGTTACCTCCGTCCTTCCTCACGCGTGGCTAAGGGCAGAGGTCAGTGGGCGCCACTGGGCGGACCTTACGTTTCTCCGTGAATACAGAGCACGGAGCTCTGCAGTTTGAGAAAGTCGCTCAGGTACAATCTGTTTGTTCACAAACATCTGACCCCTTCTTTGTTGCCCTCTTGAATAGCTCAGAAATTTCCTTCTTAAGATGTGACTACTGCGGAAAGCCTGCTCTGACCTCCTGTGACGCAGGGCCGAGGGAGCTGGCCTGCCCCACGCACGACGTCAGCTGCCTTCTAGTCACGATGCTCACGGGCTTCCCTCGCTCAAGTCCAGTGTGCACGCTCGCCCGCGCAGGGTGCCAGTCGGTGCCTTGAAAGGGCCGCACCAGGCGCGGCCTGGGAGCTGTTAGCAGGGCTGCGATGCGCCAGCGAGGAGGGAAAGAGTGAGCGCAGAGGGCGAGCGCGGTGGAGGGCGCTTCACGCAGCCCCGCCGGGACAGCGTCGCTCGGGAAAACAACCGTACAGCCGCGCAGTTACATGAGCTGGTACTTAGAGGCAATGATGTGATAGAGTTAAAATATTTATGTCCGTCTGAGCTCCAAAACTGTCATTTGAAATGTGACAAATTCTTAAGTAATTTCACCGGCAACTTTTGAAAGAGTGTACGGCTAAGGGGATAAAAATTGAAACAGGTTGCCTCGTGGAATAAAGTCGAACCTATCTCTCCTTGTAATTTTGCTCAAGTTTGATGCTTGTGAAATGTCTCAGTCATAGTTTCCCTGCACAAAAAAAATCTTTATTTTTCTAAACACCGATCATTTAGAATTTAAGGTTTAAAAATGATATTGCCTCTGAGAAACCTGAAATACAGGCACACGGAGAGGTAGCCACAGATGCTTAGTTTTTGAGGCTCTGTCTTGCATACATTTTCCCCTTTTTCTGGATGACAAATAAGCATAAACTCCTACTTTCCCCCTTTTTTTATTGTTAGAAAGTACGATGAGTCTTAAGCCTTAAAGAGAGAAAGAAATCACCAAGTACCCTATCTCCTCCACTGCTATGTTTATGGTTGCTCATTACCAACATTATCTCTGCCTATGTGCATTTACATTTTTACACAACTGTAATCACGGTGTATATACTATTTTGTATTTTTCTTCAGAATTTTACACTGAGGGTTTTTAGTGTTATTGCGTAGTCCCCACAACCATCATTTTAACAGGCTGCACAATATTCTTTTGGATGGACGCATCATAATCCCTTATTCTTTTTGTCTATCCTCTGACACTTAAATGGTTTCAAGTATTTCGCTCCTGTACACAGTACTGTCACGAACAGTTTTAGGCTTGTGGCTTCTCCTCTGTTTCTTATTCTATTTCCTTTAGCTGAAGTCCTACAAGTGGGATTACCGGGTCAAAATGCATGCACTTTTAATTTTGGTATCTCTTGATAGCTAAAGTCAAATGGTTTTGTAAAGTCTTCTATCAGTCTACATGACCTCTAGCAACACAGACATTCCTCTGCGTCCCTCTCTGGGTATTTAGTTTCATAGCAACATGTTTACCTATATGGTGTCAATGATATTATACCTAATTCGCTTGCATTGAGTATGGTTTTGAGAGTTTCACCTTGGTTGAAGTTCTTTTGTTCTCAAGGGTTTAATGGACGTTAATATCACAGCATTCAAACACAAGCGAGTACAGGGCTGCACATAGACAGTCTCAAAGGTTAGCCCTGGGTAGAGGTACAGAGGGGAGTCATCCAGTGTTTGCCCAGATGTATTGGGAACATTAAGGCACAAAGGGAGAATGAAACACGGTATGTGGATTCCGTCCTCTCATTCTCCCCAGCTCGCCACACCCATCGGAGACCAACATTGAGGCTACTGTATTTCATTCACGGCGAAACACTCTTCTCTGTGTATTACTGTCTGTCCACCAGGCCTTTCATCATAGTCTGCCTCTGAAAGCCACAGGGCGAATAGTCAGTCCATCCTTTCCCCAACTCCGCATCTTGCCTCAACCAAAAACAGCCAGGGTGCTGAGCGTGGTGCACGCCCGGGACCGAAGAACACCAGGGGCATAAGCGTGCCGCCCGCTGGCCAGGCGCTGCATGCCCTCCCTGCGTGTCCACAGAGCATGCCACGGTGAGCTGAGTATGGCAGCCTGGGGTCAGCGCCGAGCGGCTCGGTCCCTGGAGCCCCTCAGAGCCCGGGGTAGAAATGAGTTTGACTCAATGCAATCCAAGGTGAAAATCCTCCTAATGGAGAGGCCAGGCACAAGCTTCATCAACGTCCTGGACTGTTCTACTTCTCCTAAAATATCATAACTAACCTTCTGTACGATACTAGTCTAATTTTCATTATGAAGTTATAGGAATTTGTGACTATTTTATAGTAAATGTACACTTTTCAAAATGATGGCTGTACTTCAGGTTCATTTTTTCCCACTTAGAATTTTGCTTAGTTTTGGCAAATTTCTGCTTAGGATGAGCGTCAGTTCGCTGGGGTTTATAGACGCTGGTTTCCCAACCATAGGGAAGAATTGAGAGGGTGAAAATGAAGGTTCACGAAACTCCTGAAGAACCCTGCAGACGGGCTCGAGGGCCGCCGAGGCTGATGAAGGGACCGCTCTGTACTTCTGAGGAGTATTTTCTGCCACAGCTCAGGGCTGAGCCTGCGGGGTGGGAGGGGAGACCTCAGCGGGGTTGGCCCGTCCATGGGGGTGATATGGTCCTACAGATTTTCTAGGCTCAGACGCTTCGGCAAAGTTTTGATTCTCGCACTAGGGAACACATTTTGCATCCTATAAAAAGGTGTTGGTTCCTGTCAAGAGCTCTGTATAAAATTAACCAAAAGCCTGAGCAAACGGCACCACACTCTGTCAGTGAATGGGAAGCAGTGAGGGAGAGAGAGATAATAGCAGCTTCCTGGCTAATTCTGGCCCTTGCCTCTGCCCTAGAGTGTTAGAGGAGTATTTGAGTTTTTTTTTTTTTATTTCACATCGTTAAATATTTTTAAATGGACTGAGAAGACTGGTCATTCTTGTCCAGATCAGAACCATAGGGACTTCAAAACTTAGAAGGTTTAAAAAACAAAAAAAGACCTTAGTTCTAGAATTTATTTTTTCAGTCATGTTCACTTACTTTCTATTTTAGCTTCCTGTGATATGATGAGTGAAATGTCTTGACAGATGATGAAGAACCACACTGTTGTAATTCTCTCAAAGGAACATCACCTGGAGGAGGGCTGCGCCTGCCTTTCCTCTTGCTGAGGATTGGGTTGTTCGTGGAATACCTTCGGGATGAAGGGATGGGAAGCCAGACGCGGCCCAAGCCCGATGATCTGTCACTGTCTCTTATGCAGCTCGAGGCCAGTATTAGAACTTGAACTAAAAGATCGATCTCCTTATTGGGAAGTGACATTCAACCAGGTCTGCAGTGAAGAAAAAGCCACCATCGTACTTTCAGGACCCCGTTCACTTTCTTAAATAAAAAGCTCAGGTGGGAGGAAGAAGACTTAAACAAATCAATACCGCAAATGCTTATGTCTTTAACAGCCAGTTTCCTCCTTCTAAGTGGTGAGTAGCTCTAGATGATTGTACTATTTGGGGATGCACAACTGAATTTATTTCCTTGTTCTAAAACCCACAGTGAGAAATCTGACAGAATTCTGTTTTAAACATTAGAGTTAGGCCCAGGAATGTAGCCCAGTGGTGCCATGTCTACCGGGAAGATACTGAGTTCAACCCCCAATACCGTACAAATAAATAAGTAAACACATCAACTAATTAATCAATCAAAAAATATTAAAAACATTTCAAAACATATATAGGTCCTGATACCCCACGGCATGGAATACATGGAATACATGGCAGTTACTGTAGGGCGGCTTCCTACCTCAGCACTAAGTTATGCAGGAAATGAGCAAAAAGTGCTGCGAAAGGAAGTACCGAGAGTCCAAGCGTCAAGAGTACTAAGAGGGGGAGGTGTAGCCCTGTCACGGCCACTGTGTAAAGCAAATAGCCTCCCAGGTCGCTCAAGGTCTCATCTTTACTTCAGAGTTTGGAGCGAAGGGGAGGGGAGGGAGGGACTCCTCTCTTTATGCCATCTTCGCTTCCAATGTCCTAACAGTGATGGCAAAGCTTTCAGGGATGGAGTGCCCGGACTACAACCCCAAACCTACTTATTATTGCAAAGTGGCAGCGATGACACCTGAATATCCAGCGCTCAGCTGCTAGGAGACCTGGGTCGTGCCCAGAGCTATTTCAGAGGATAGCCAGGGTCTACACCCTACTGCTCATGTGCCAAAGCTCCGTCTTGCTGCCGGTTTTCTCAAGCAGGACAGCTTGGGGACACCCCATTCCCTTTCTTGCCACCCCATTTCTTTCATTAGTTGATGTGGGAATTAAGTGCCTGGTTGGCTCTCCAGGGGCTGAAGAATCTCGTATGATGAACTACGCTGGTAGCTAAATGAAGATGTGTATTTTCAGCCTCTAGGGCTGGACGAATTGGTGCAGATCGAAGCGTAATGTCCTTCAGTAATGTGTCACTCACAGTGGGACCTGGAAAACCCAGGTGATACAATGTGTCATGCTTCATGGTCCTGACTGTTAATATTGATAAAACTACGGAAGCCATAATGAATAATAATGATACTAAGAGACAAGGAAACCTTCCTTGGAAGGTTTACACTAAAGATATTATTTTGGACTCAGAACGATGTACAGGTGTTTGTATTTCATGTATATTCCTTCAGTATGTGTGTACAAATATGTACAGCTACATGTACAAAGTTGACATTCTGTAGACCACACTGCTAGTTTCTCAGGGAACGTGGAAGGGTACTCTCAAATCCTGTCAACTGTCTCTGGACAGCACAGACCGGGTCCTTGAGAACTTTCTTGCTGTCTGAAGAATGTCTAAAGGGCAGCCCAGGGGACTCAGGAGACTACTGCAAAAGCTACTCTGAAAGGGACAGCGGCTCTTTCCCTGTTCCTGAACATGTGCAAATTCCCCTGCCTACACTTGTGTACTTCCCATTTCTGATTTTGCTTCCAGAAGGGAGAGGGCCAAGACGAGCTGAACTTGTTCCAGAGGGAGGTGTTTCTGGCAGGTGTGAGGATTTTAAGATAATAAAAACATGTAGCAACCAGCAGTCCCCTCCGCCGAGCAGCAGCTGCCTCTCCACGCTGCCACTAAAGCCTGCTTTGGAAGTGTTCTTGGCTTCAGCAACCAAGCAGACCCACTTCTGCGTTTCCAACCATTTGATCTTCTTACCACGCGGCCCGTCGCTGGGAATTCCCAACTACTAAATTAGGAGCCTGAAAAGCTCTTCATTTCTCTCCCAGCTCCCGTCAGCTGTGGCGGGCAGAGCGCACTGCCTTATCTCAAGCACATCATTTTCCTTAAAGAGCTTGCGACAAATAAAAAAGACGCAGGGATAAAATGGAATCAAGGGGAAAAAAATGTGTCAGCAGTTACATATCCGGGGAGAAAACAAGTTTTCACTTCAGAGGTGGGAAATTCCAGAATCTTCTGTTTCTGGACTAAATTTAGAACGTATGTAGGTGAGGAAAATGGAGTCTTTCTTTTCTTCGTTTCTGGTTAATGTGAGTTCAAGCCACAAAGAGAAGAAACCTGACTTCATTTTGATTGCATCCTTGTAGGCAGGTGATAGGTGATAATAATGTTTCAGACATGCATTTTTATAAGGGATTTAGGAGCCTCGGGCCAGCACGGCTGGCTTTCCGAGATCTGCTTTCTGCCTTTTGTGCATTTCTGAGCTCCACATTTAGATTCTATGAGCCTGCTATTTTCAAGTGCAGATAACAGCATGATTGAAACAAATCTCTATTAAAGAAGAACAAAGATGGATGAACGCATATTCTACCATTTTATTGGGACTTTCCATATGTTGAAAGTTTAAAAAAAATTGTCAAAAGCCAATATAGCACAGAAACAGGAGCTCTATGGAATGGTTATGTTTCAAACAAAAGCAGAAGTGAAGTCCTACTCATGCTGTTATAAGCATGACTAGTAAGTCGGGAAGTCAGGCACTGTGTCTACATGGAAGTCTCTCTCAAACTTTGGGCTATCAAAACCGAAGCATTAGTTCCACAATCATTTCCCTGCAATGAGTGGTAACGGTGCTGTTACTAATGTTTCTGGAAGGATTTTAGGAGCTCAGCAGGTGGTAGGAAGTTTTATAAACTGGAGGATATTGTTTTGCAGAAATTTGCATTTTCTCCCTGAATTTTAAAACTGGCTTGATTTCTCAGTCATGAGGGTACAGTACAGGAACAATCCTCCACACGTCCTTAAATGCACACGAAGTCAGAGGTTGTGTGTGTGCTCATATTGGTTGGCAGTGATCCTATCACTCTTGCACAGAGCAGACTAAGCAGAGAACAGATTATTCCCATCAGCTAGAAGGCCTCCCTCTTGACACACAAGCTGCAGGCAGAACTGGGCTGGGACATGGCATGACAGGCCCAGGTCACGGGCCAGGCACCAATTAGCTCTGCACTGGGGATACAAGTGTGTCTTCGGGGCACAGACGGCCCATCCTCGGGACTGGGAACCACACGTGGCAGATCTCCGGGCAGCCTGAGTGCGACAGTCCAGGGCAAGCAGGGTGTCCAGAGACGCGCGCCAAGTGCGGTCTGCTCTGCAGGAGCTTCTCCTCAGGTCGCAGGACCTGCCCCTGTGCCCTGGAAGGAAGCGGGGCTGGGGGACTTCTCTCCATTCCACAGCTCCACTTTCCAGGTCATACACGCTGGGAAACTTTAAGTCAAGGTTTATCATCTGTGACCTTGTTCTGGACTGAGAAATAACTATTTCAAAATATTTAGAGATGTGAATACCAATGGAAATGTACCTATGTCTATTGAGTAGGGGTTGTTGGCTGGATTTTACAGGCTAAGCAGATAAAAGAGCACAGTAAAAGGAAGCCCACTGTGGGCTCAGATAGACTTTAAGAGTCTCAGTGCCATGCTTCCTTCTGGTTGTGTAACATGGAAAAGGCAAATGATTTACTGAGCCTGTGGTCTTTCAGTAGGGTGTACGTGGTGTCACTGTTTTCCCCACTGGTCTTGATGATGCTCTGAACTGCTCTGGAAATGAGAACTTCCGCTAGTCCCTGTCTCCAGGCCTGACTGTGCCACCCTGAGCTTGGCACAGCTTTGTGCACGCTGTCCACGGGCACACTCATGTGGCCCAGCACTCTCATCACGAGGGAGTGAAAGCAAGGGAAGGGCGAGTCCTCGCAAAGGACAAGGCATGAGATGCAGACAAAGACCAAGTCTGAACAGAAACCAGCCGCTGCTCTCCGACGGTCACCCCAGGCTCCTCTCCTTTGTTTTGTCCTCTGAACGACGCAGGTCATTGCTCTTCCTCTTCCAGCACTTCCATAAAATATATGAGTGATACTATGAGCCCACTGTTCAAAACTGCTCCTATTTACTTAAACCTTAGGAACAGATTTAGAGCTCTCTCTCCATGGACGTGCAAAGTCAGAGAAAATCCCATAATTCAACTCACAAAATGAGAAATTGAGAAAACATGTTGGTGTTCTCAGCTCATATTGTTTCGTACCCCAACGATGTCACATCTTACTGCTGGCCTGAGGTATGGCCCATACAGCTTGAGGCGAGTTCTAATGTGATCAGGTCCTGCAACCTGAGACTCTTTCCAAAAGGGCTACCAACACTCTCAGCTATTGATCTTCAGGTGCAGAATTGATATTGGTAGGTTGCAAATCAATAGGTTTCCATTGCATTTACCAGTGATGGATAATGTACCAGCCTGTTTTAATTTACCTTAATTTGCAATTCAATTGGTTATACATTTTCTTTCAAAAGTGTTAATCAATTTTCAATCAAAACAGATTGAAGTGACAACCTGGGTCCCTTTAGAAGCCTAAAGCATAATTTATTTTGAATATAAAACTCAGGTCTTTGGTCTATATCTATGCTTTCTTGGCAAGTTCTAAGGTAAAGTTTCATCAGTTTACTAACCCACCTGGACAGTTAAAGATCCACCTCCTCTTTCCTCTCCCGATAGCATCCTGCAAACAGACCAGCCATATAGTGCAGTCTCCCATCAGGGCAGCTATAGATGAATCTATTATTTTAATGACAAATGACCTTTCTCCGGGTTTATGTTTTTCACATCCTTGGAAAGTATCCACTTATGGATCAATACCACCATTCAGTAGATACGACTGATTTTTTTGATTCAAGCTCTTAAAAAGTACTTGCCTTAGGCTCCTGCTCTCCTGCAGGTGATGCCAAGGAAATAGGAGTTTCCCTTGCTGCATGTTTCCCTCTGTCTTCGATTCTTCCAAGTCCATTAAAATTGTTGTCTGTGTTCCCAGAGGCACATATGGGAGCAACCTACCCTGCTCTGTTTCCACAGTCTCTTACATTCTAGAGGGCTTCTTAGTCCCTTTCTTCAACAGTTTATATATCCTAGCATCTATTTTCCCAGGACTTCTTGAATGCAATTTGAGTTTGACCTTACAGAGAGGAATGGTGGCAGTGGCTGGATGTACTAGTACTTAATACTTTAAAATACAAACTCTGTAAGATCTAGAAGGTGCCCCCAAAGTCTCATGTGTACAGAGTGGGGCTTTGGGGAGGTAGTCAGGTCACAGAGCCTCTGCAGTCATCGCCGAGTAAGTCCACTGATGAGTCACAGCTGAATGTGCTGCTATCAGCTGAAGCCTGACTAGATCACGAAGGTTGCTAGGTGCAGCCTGCGGGCTGGGCTGGTCCATCTCCCTCACAGGCCCCTCCTTGAGCTCTGCACCCTGGCTGTCATGAACGAGCAGGGGTCCTCTGTGGACCCTTGGAGTGCACCTTCCGCTTGGGATCCAGCCAGCTATGGGCTGAGTCCTCTAAAGGCCACAGACCAAAGTAAACCCTCCTCTTTCCAGTTGTGAGTGGCGGGCCCTTTGCCCCAGTGAGCAGAAGATGATAACGTCAACCCTGGCACTTCTTCAAACCTAATTCTGAGTTCCAAGTTCGCAGAATGCTTTTTCTTTGGTACCAGGTATGGAACTTGAGGACTTGTGGTTGCAAGGCAGGCGCCAGAACCAAAGAATAGCGTTTTTAATTGAGCACCTGTACTGTGTCCATAGTGTAAGGGGATTGGTGGAACAGAGGAGACTCTTTACGGGTAGCTGCCCCCAGCACAGGCCAAGGACACATCTGCATGAACTGAGTGTCACACTGGGAGACTCGGCGCACTGTGGGAGCCTCCAGCAGGTGCCAGTGCCCGCAGATCAGGGCGGACCCGAGCTGACGCTGGTGTGCCCAGGCCCCCCGCTGAGCTGTGCGGACACAGGGAGCCGTCGCCGAGCAGAGCACCTGACTCTTCCCGACAGTCGCGCTCCTGGTTCTGCGGCACTACAGCGACCTGTTTTATGTGTTACTGGGCCAGTCCAAAGATGACTGACTTAAAAGCAAACAGCCATCACAGGAGAAAGCAAAGAGCACTGGTTTAAGCAGAGAGTACTACACGTTTTTAAAGATGATAAGGAGGAAAAGTGGAAGTTTGGAAAGCTCCGTAAGGTAAGTGAACACGTATCTCCTGTGCAGGGGTCTCATCGCGACAGCTATCATCTGAGTTTGCCCGAGCATGCCAGCCTCACAGGCCAAGTCCGGCACCGCAGGGCAGAGTTAAGGGCAGGAGGGAGCGCTGGGGGCTGCTGAAAGGGAGTGGCGGTCACAGCACAAAGGGTCCCGAGGAGGGTGCCCTGCTGCCACCAGGCAAGGACCCCAAGGCATCTGTGTCCAGAAAGCCAGAGGCTTGGCTTTGAGTCCAACCAGCGCCTCAATGAACGTATCCCTCCCAGATCACTGTTCTACTCTGCTTGGGAGAAAATCATTTCTTGAATATTATAGTGGAAGTCAGATGAAATAGAGTATAATACTACAGGAATTTATTACTGGCTGAGTATTATGCACACGCATAAATTGAGGAGCACCTGCAGTTGCTTCTGTTCTACGATTAGTCTTCATAAGGCTTTCTGTGACTGTCAGTGTCTCCATTTTTCTTGTTATAACAGCAACCTCACTCCATATATATGCATATACAGCAGTTCTTTGAGGCAACAAGAAAATGTTTTGAAGGGTCTTTTAAAAAATCAAATAAGCAGCTGCAAATGGAGAGATAACCATTCGACTCTGTTTGGGAAACAGCTCTGATCACTCAGGGTATTCAGCAACCACACAGCGAACTTATTTAGAACAGCTCTGAATATACCATGAGAACCAGCCCTGAGATGCTTCGCCTGATTGTACTCTTGGCAGCTCTTGTTGGATTCCTACCACTTCGCAGCTGTAAAAATAAAACAAAAACACCCTTGAAATAAGTTAGGTGCATATATGAAAAGAACAGCTGGGCTGTCCCCTGGATCATCTGGAGCTTTGGGACTCAGTTTCTCAGTGGTATTCTGAGGAGAGAAAAGGCCCTGGCTATCTGAGAAAAAAAAAAAAAAGCAAGAATTGCAGAGATGATTCATTTCCAGTCCTACTTTCCCCGGTGCTTTCTCTTTCCCGTGTCTCTGGCACCATTTTTACTGAGTTCCATAGAAACTGCTGCTAGAAACATCAGTTTTGGCCGAGTCCACACAAAACCAAATAGAGATCAAGCAGTTTCTTTTCTAGGCTCAGAATATCAGGGCATCCAGATGCCCTGAAGTTCTTTATTTATTACAGAGATTCTTTCATTTCAATTTTTAAGATAATTTTTTTATATTCTTATAGTCTGTGGCAATGCTGTTAGAAATTATGGGAGACAAATTACATTGTTGGCTTTTAGTGTAATGGAGCTAAAATAGCTTCCTGGAAAGCTTCCAACCCACCCCTGGCTTACTTACTGGTAGTTTCAGAATCAAACCCTCACATGTGTCATGTTTACCGATTTATTTACCATGTTGCAAGGAAGTATTCTGTCATATGTAAAATGTTCACTAAGCTCCATGAGGACCTCCACTTGTTTTGTGTTTGGATTTTGTTTGCTGAGAGTCTCACTATGTTGTTCAGACTATATAGGGTCTTAACGCCCTATATAGCTCAGGCTGGCCTTGAACTCATGGGGGATCCTCCTGCCTCAGCTCCGGAAGTGCTGCGATTAAAGGTATGTGCCACACCTGGCAGAACTTCCATCTTTTCTACACACATGGCTTCCTTCTGCACTGCTCATTAAGAACTTAATCATGCCATTAAAACTATTCTGTGGTTTTGTTTTACCTTCACTGTAACTCTCCTATGAAACAGATGATTCTTATTTCTTATCCCATCCTCTCCCGGCACTCTAGTCTACTGACCTTCTCCACCGATAACAAAGGCCTTCTTTTGGGGACATTCAAACCTGCTTGTTCTTCCCTGCTTTTCCAGACACCTTCCCTGACTTTGGAACGGGCTTTCCACTCTGCCTGTGGTGTTCTCTTCAGCCTTCGTGTTGACTGTGATCTTCCTTTTGAAGCATTCTGCTGCTTCTGAGGAGCAAGCCCCTTTCCCGTCTACTGCAAGGACAATACGAAGGAGTCCATTTTACCACCGATTCCACGCTCTTCCAAAGAAAGGGACACTTCCGGGGGAAGGTCCTGTGTTTTCATCGTTGCACTCCAAAGTGCTCTGTAGACTCTGCCCATCAGGACATCAGGCACCGGCCCTGGGGCGTGTGCTGCATGGTCTCCCTGGGCACTGTCTTCACCGCTGACTGCGCAATCCCGACGGTCGACTGATAGAAGCAGTTCATGGAGCAACATTTTAGCTCCTGCCTTGGCGCAAGCGGTGCCTTGCTCACTCTGACACGCTCTCTCACAGGGAGAGTTTCATAGAAACCTGAAGTACAGTTCTTGGCATTTTTTTTTTCAAATCCTGTTTAAAGTGGATCTTTCTAAGCTAAAGGCAAATCTCATTTATTTGTGGGTGGATCTCTGAATTATGATTTATTCACAAAACCATGTTTTAAAGTTCTTATTTAAGAATTAGCACCTACTCTAAATTAATTAAGTGTTCACAGTATGGCTTCATTACATGGTTTGAAGTGTTTTGAATTCTCAGAGCACCAGACATCTATATTCAAAATAAGTGCAAAAAGGAAAACCACACACATCACGGAGCGAAATATGAAGACCGCATGGACCATGCTCCTCCTTGTCTCTTGTCCGAAGAGGCCGCTTCCAGCACTCCGAAGTGGCTTCGTGCACATTGTGGGATGAGAAAGCAGCAACAGGAGACATGGTCTTCCCGGCAAAACACAAGTGCACAAGGACAGAGCAGGGCCCCTCCCCCGCCCCCGGGCCAGGCCTGACCTGTGTCTCCTGCCCCCTTTCTCTCTGGCTACGTTTCACTGTGATTACCTCCGTGGCCCTGCCAGTGCTAAGCGCACGTTAGCAAGGGATGGATTTCCTTTGTGTGCTCTTGTTCCTATTATTTCCTTGATAGTAAACTCAGTCCAGAGTTCCTCGGCGAATAGCCCTCATCTTGGAGGCATTTAAAACTGCGTTAGCTAACATTATTAATCTTTGATTATGTGAGCCTATTTCTTTTGTGAATAAATTTACAGTGTTTTAATCAGCACCAGGGTGTGTGGTAGAGGGTGACACAGCTGTAAGCAGACGCGAGTGGGGCCCGCGGTGGCAGCACGAGGTGATGACAAGCATATCACAATACAGGGAAGACTCCGAAATACGATTTCCCTGTTATCCGGCTGCATCGTGAAATTCAGCAAAAGAGACTATTTCTTCACTATGCTGTCCAACACCCTGTCCGGCCAGGCGTGGCTATCAATAGCCCTGGAGTTTGTCACAGCTGGAACATCTGTCCTAAGAGGTTTGTTACAGGATTCTGAGCTGCGTGTCCTCGTCCCGCACCCCCTACGCAGACTTCAGCATGTCCAGAGGAGATACTTCTTTTCTTCCTTTGGGGTTACATTCTCTGTGTGGTTGCTAAAGGTGTGCTGTTTTCCCTTTTCTTCTCTTTAAATAATTAAGTTTTCTAAACTTGTTTGTTTCTAATACTGGGCTATGATCGATGTGCTGACGCCAAATAATTTTATGTAGATTTTATGACAATTGGGAAATTCTGAAGTTTCTTTTTGCTAACTTCAGTAAAAAGGAACTCACCCATTAGAACAATAAAGTGCGTCTGACTTCGGTGTGATCATTGTGGTTTTAAATAAGCACATGCTCTCTCTTCTGTACTGTAATAAGCTCAGGGGCCACTGTGCTCGCACCATCTGGCATATCAGAGGATTCTGGCCCACGCAGTTCTTTTCACTCTGCAAAACCCTGTGCCAAGCTGCTGGCTTTCTTTCCTGAGGTAGGTAAGTTCAGGTTCACTACTGGGCCTAATTTCAATGTTAACCTGAACAGCTATGAAATATTTAAGGGCATTGTGGGCCTCAACTTGCCCGATGGGGCTTACACATAGGTCACACTGGAGTTTTCTTCACTGACTTCTTGTGCTGTGACCAGTGTCTCGTGAAGACTTAGGAAGCGGGTGTGTGGAGTGTCCGCACACGGAGAGACAACTCTGAGTTTTCAATGATGGTTTGCCTGCCTTGGCTTGCTTTTGTGTGTCTTGAGCCACCACAAAACCATGAACTGAGTTTGTATCAAAGCTTGTTATAATGAATCGAACACAAATGAGTGGACTCATACACCATGAACCTTAGCAGAGTAATGATGCTACTCTAAGTAACAGGTTAATCTTTCCAAAGTACTATACTTTTCCAAGTACAGTTAGACATAGTTCCCAATCAATTGACCATCTCAGTTACTTGGACCTGGCCTAGAACCCCTGAATCATCACCAAGGAAGTCTACAAATACAACCCACTGAATTTACTGTTGTTTCTGCCCAAGTTATCTCTTTTTAATTAGTTACTTTCATCGGTACATTCTACTTATTTAGAAGGATCATATTCATTGTAGGGAATTTGTACTTGAACATGATACATATTGATGCTTTTCTTCCCATTCTCTTTCCTTCTATTTCTCTTCCTATCTTTATTTACAAAAGCTTTATTTCCATTTCCCTTCTATTCTCCTTGTTTATTTTCCTTTCCTTCCTTTTCTCTTCCCCCTACCTAGTTCTTTCCCACTTGAACATTTTCTTATTTCACAATATTTATTATAGAGTTGGCCTTATTTGCACCATTAGTCTCTCATACCAGAGAAACAATGTGGTATTTACACACATGTGTCCAATTTATTTCATTTGAGTATGGTCTCGAGGTACATTCATTTAACTAGAAATGTCTTAAGTTTATCGTTATGGCTGAGTACTACTCACTGTATATTGAAAATAAAACATCTTCTTTATCCATTTCTCCCTAGGGTATTTGACCATTTGGGCCATTTCCAAGATTTAAGTATTACTGTGCTGCTACAAGCATGGGTATGCATGTATCTCTGGGCTATGATGCTTTTCACTCTTTCAAGAAGATACTAAGAAGGAGAATAAAATGGATAAAATGAAACCTCTAGTTTTAGTTTTTTTGAGGAATCACCATACTGATTTCCACAGCGGTTGTAACAGTCTATATTCCTAACAGCGGAGAAGGGTTCCTTTACTCCCTACAGCCCAGCAAGCATTTATTATTGGATGATTTCTTGATACTAGCCATTCTTTCTGTAGTTTCCTTAATTACTGCAGTGACATGGAATCTCAGTGGTTTAAGTTACATATCTCAAGTAACCAGTGATGTTGAACATTTTTTCATATATTTATTTGCCATTTCTACTTCTTCATTTGAGAAGTGTGTTTATTCAAGATGCCCATTTTTGGCCTGGATCTTTAAATTGGGGGAGCTGATTTTTTGAGTCCTTTACATGCTCTAGATAGTAGTCTTTTTTCTGAGGAACAGCTAGTAAATCTTTTCCCACTCTGTGGGTTGTTTCTTCACTCTGTTGGTGATTTCTTTTTTAATAAGACAAGATCCCAGTTGTTGACTGTGATAGTTCCCATGGGAATAAGTTTTCTTTATAAGGTCTTTATCTACATCTATCTCTTTGCAAGCTCTACCTATCCCTCTTACAGAAGATTTAGCGCTTCTGTTTTAGTATTTAGATCTTTGACCCATTTTGATTTTAGTTTAGTGTGTGGTGAGAGGCATGAGTCCAGTTTTAGTCTTCAGCATGTGGAAAGCCCGTTTTCCCATCACCACTTATTAAAGAGGTCATCTTCTTTTAGTGAAGGCGTTTGGCTCCTTTGGCAAAGATACGGTGGCTGAGTGTGTCTGAAATTGTTTCTGCATCTTCTAATCTGTTCCATTCATCCTTGAGTCTATATTTTTGCCAGTACTGTGCTGCTTTTGTTTTTGTTTTAAATCATTGTAGCTTTTAGTGTAATTTCAAGTAAGGAATTATGATGCCTCCTGCCTTGCTTTTGTTGCCCAGAACTATTTCTTTTCTTTTTTTTTGAGACAGGGTCTCGCTTTGTAGTTCAGGCTGGCCCTGAGCTCACTATGGAGCCCAGGCAAGCCTGGAACTCAGCAATCCTCCTGCCTCTGCCTCCTGAGTGCTGGGATGACAGGCGTGAGCCACCACGCCCGGCACCCAGAACTATTTCTGTATTCTAAGTCTCTTTTTGTTCCAAGAGCCCTTGAGGGTTGTTCTCCCTAATTCTGTGAGATGAGCTATTGGCATGTTCACTGGGATTGCACTGCATCTGTCGCATGGTTTTGGAAGTGTGGCCCTTTCACTATATTGATTCTTCCTACCAAGGGCAAGTGATATATTTACATTTTCTGATATTCTCTTCCATCTCCTTTTTCAATGGAAAGGTCTGTATTCTTCAATGGAAAGGTCTTTTACTTCCTTTGTTAGACTGATTCCTAAGTATTTCTTTTTGTTTTTGTTTTTTTGGATATTATTGTGAAGTGTGTGATTTCCTTGACTTCCCTCTCGGTGATTTTGTTCTTTGTGTATAGGAATGCTATCAGTTTTTGAGTGTTGATTTGGTAGTCACCTATGCAACTGAATTTGGTCATTAAATCTAGAAGTCTTTTGCTATTTTGGGGTGGTCTTCACACTATGTAGAGTATAATGTCATCCATAATAATAATTTAACTTCTTCCTTTTTTCTCCTTATTCCACTTTTCTCTCTCTCTCTTGTCTAATTGCTCTGACTCATGCTTCCAGAGCTATATTGAATAGGAGTATTGACAGTGGACATCACTGTCTTGTTCCTGATTTTAAAGTAAAAAGTTCAGTTTTTGACCATGTAGTATGATGTTGGCTGTTGGTTTGTCATATATGGTTTTTATCAGATGGAAACAAAGATCTACTCTAATTTTCTACAGGGTTTTTATCATGAATGGGTGTTGGACATTGTCAAGTGCTTTTTCTGCATCTACTAAGAAGATCATGTGTTTTCTGTCCTTGTCCTTGCAATTATTGATTTATGTATGTTGAACCATATCTGTACCTCTAGAATGAATCCTACTTGGTTGTGGTGTATAATCAATGTGTTTGCCAGTATCTTACTGAGATTTTTTTTTTTTGCTTTTTGAGACAGGGTCTTGCTTTGTAGTTCAGGCTGGCCCTGAGCTCACTACGGTGCCCAGGCAAGCCGCCACGAACTCAGCAATCCGCCTGTCTCTGCCTCCCGAGTGCTGGGATTACAGACATGAGCCACCACGTCCAGCATTGTGGTATGCGGTGTTGATTGTTGGTGGGCGTGTCTCCACGCCCAGCATTATATGTGGTTACCTGGGATCGAACTCAGGACCTTGCGCTTGTGAGGCAGGCGCCAGAACCACTGAGCTAACCCTCCGGCCCCTTACTGAGATTTTTCTGCATATAGATCTTGTTTCTATGGTTAAAAGTACCAAATTAATAGTTACCACAATTAGTTTCTGAGTTGTGCCGGAGTTATATTGGTAATTATACTACTTTACATGTGCCAACATATCATACCTGTTGTAATTAGCTGTTCTCACTTGTATGACAACACTGCAAGTATCTAGCGTGATAATCATCACCACAGTCCACTACCAAAGGACCGATTGCTGGGCCAAATAAATAGCAACTTCTCATCTCTAATATATTGGGAAACTTTGAACTTGGACCAGACTCAAAGGCCAAGAGCCAGATGCACCTAGAAGACATCTCTGAGGAATAGTCATTTGCTAAGGAAACCTCCATTATTAGTGACAAAACTAGCTACCATAAGTAATTTACAAGCATCAACATAAAAAACAAATTAAAATTTAAAAATAGAAAATGCTAAGATGCAAAGCAAAATGTAACTGAAGATATCTAACCCTGGATCAGTCCAGGAAACAATGGGATAGAAGAAATCAGAAGTCACCCACCTGAATTTTCTAAAGTTCTAGCAGCACAAGAAAAAAACCCAGATGAATAAGACCATAAAGAAAATCAGATCAGAAAAAATCTGATTAAAAAAAGGTTAAAAAAAAGAGAGAAAAATGATGATCATAGTGGAGGACTTATTCCATGAATCTCGAGTAGACACAGATTTAAAAAATAGAGGAGTTTAGGAAAATGATGGAAACCGTGAAACAGATTCAATCAGACATCCGGGAGATTAAACATTCAATTGAAAGTATACACGGTTGAGGGAAGCAAGGGAAGGACAGA
>PVIC010008443.1:0-48150 GCA_004025085.1 Thryonomys swinderianus
AGGAGCACTGTTGAGTATTAGGAGCATAAGTGTATCTAATTTACCTGCTGTGTGGTCTCTGTTTCCTAATTAGAATTTTACACATAAACTTCAAAAAGGAATAACAACAACAGCAGCAAACTCCAGAATCACTATGTAGATTCTCTTAGTACAGAAATGAAGGGGATTGTATTAGAACTAGCAATGCTATTGGAAGCAATTTTCAAGGGTAAAACTACTTGGTATTGTGAAAACGAAAAAGAAGAAAAGAAATTTTAGAATTACTGAAGTTCCATCCAGGAGTTTGTAGCAATGATTTTTTTGCTCTGGTTTATTTTCCTCCTTTCTACAGGGCAACTGCTCTTTGTTTTCTTGCACGGTGATAGTTTTAGTAGGGACCCGGCTCTTCATAGACTGCATTGCTAGGACTCCCTTGCAGCCAGGCGGCCAGGTTAGTGACTTGGCTTTGCTCCTCTAGAGAGGGAGGTGTCCTTCCCTCTGACACTCCCCATTCCTGCCTGGGGCTGTGTCTGGCTGGAGGCGCTTGGACAGCCTTCCAAGCCAAGGGCTGAGTCCTGTGTGTTAACAATGGCAAAACAAAAAGGTTAGTGTAGCCAGAAGCTCTGGTGTTTTTAAAGGAAAGAGATGCTGCCTTGCTTGAACTTACATGTGAGGAAGAAATGCACATTTTTAAAGCCATTTCTAAATACTCACATTATTATAAATGGAACTGATCTAAGGGCCCCATTCTCTTCAGGGAACCATCCCTTCTTTGCTCTCAGAGCCTAAATTTGTAGAAAAGTGTCCACTTTGCCTCTGCAGTAAGGAGTGGGCTCCTGGCCTGAGCCGGGCTAATCTGCACCAGAATGATGCGCCTGTTGGAACTGTTGAGCAAGAGAACCTGACTCTTCCCTGGGGCTCTCAGACAATGAGCTTCAGGTACAGGGTTGCTGGTGGCAGGAGCAGCTGGAGAGCGGGAGCGGAGGGGTGGGATCGGTTCCCTAAGCTGGGGGTGGCGAACCCATGGCACACGTGTCACAGAGGGCTGTTTGTATCATCGAAAGTCTAAAAGGTTCGCCATCACTGTTGTATGCTATTATTTGAGGGCTTAGATCTCCTTGAAGCTGGCTGGAATTTTCTACAACGAATTTCTTTTCTGTTAACTGAATTCTTCATTGGTACATTTTATATACAGCTCACAATCACACTCAACATTGGAGAATTTGTACCAGTATATAACACGAGTTAATTCTCATTTTTACCCCTGTCCTTACCCACCCTAAAGCCCTCACCCCCATATACACGTGCTTTCTTTTTCTTTGGAAATCATATTTATTCTTTCCCTTCATTACTTTCCCCTATGACTTTCCCTTTGAATATTTCCTATTTCACAAAATCTATCAAACATTCTAGAACTCCTTTTCATCTACCGGTTCTCATACCAGAGAAAAGATACAGTATTTACATACCTGTGACCTATGTATTTCACTTATTAGTGTACAACTAAATTTTTAGTGACCCTAGTCAATGAACCCTCTTTTTATTACTTAAGACAGTATATGTTGATTTGTATATATTCCACTAGAAGCTCCTTTCTTATAGAACTCAAGGCCGATACCAAGTAACATTTAGACCAGCTTCTCTCCTTTTTTTGTTTCTCTCTTCAATGTAAACACTTCTCCTCCACCCCCTACGTTCGCCTCAGTGACTTCAACAGCCCATGAGCCTTTTCCATATACCGCGGCTTTTCTGGGTATCCCTGGCATCGGGTATGGCATCTCTCTTGTCGCATGGACCCGCTGCCGTCCCTTGGAGGCAGACCAGAGACCACGGGGGAACTGGGAGCGTTCTGCTCTGGCCTCTCAGGACTTTCAGCCTCCCTTCATAGCTTATATTGACCTCAGGCAAATAAAAACTTCAACCTCCATTCAGGAAGGGAGGCCCTCACTGGTACACGAACAGGGCAGGCGGGTTCACCATGGGGCATCTTCAGAGACCAGCTGCTACTGACGCGTTTTCTTCCTGTGTTTTGGCCCCTGGAACATTCAGTTCCCCTCGGTCTTCCGAACTCGACAGTTAGCTCTCTTCACTCTGAGCTGGGAGGCGAGGTTTGGACACGAAAGCTGGAAGGACTTCTGTGGCTCGTGTGCTTCCAGCTGCAGCTCTGCCTCCACCTGAAGGCCGCAGCCTCCCAGCTGCCTGTTACGGGAGCTGCTTTGCTGCTGAAGCGCTTGTCATATCTGGAATGGAGCAGAGCACACGCGGAATCAAGGTTGGGACGGAACAGAGGAAATGCTAGGTGCTTCTTTATAACCTCCACCCCTGCTGACTTTAGTGCTGTTGTTGTTAGAGAAAATGTTTCCAGCTGGTAGATTCTGAGCCTCCTGATGAAGGAGAAAGAAATCGTCCTTCATCACAGAAAAAGAGCTGGCTGGACCCTGTGTGAATCGGAGCAGACCTCGTTCCAGGTGGGGAAGACAAATTCTCAATGAGCCACTTTGAGGTGAAAGTCTTTGAATGACTTTTCAGAGTGACGTGAGGCTGAGCTCAGGAGACACAGATCGGATCTGGCCCCAGAGCGTAAGAGGTTGAGAAGACTGAATGTCCAGCTGTCTTCCTGCTGGCCACAGGCTGCAGTAGCAGTGCTGTGCAAACAGCGCCTTTTTGAAGTACTGGTTCTCCAGGAAAGTGAGGCGAGTTAAATCGCAGCAATGAATACGAAGAAATGTTGTCCATCATCAACACCCAGAGGTTCTGGGTATAACTTGACCACAGTATAAACCTTTTCTCTCTTCTTACATGGGGCACATAAAGCCAGAAGCTGGGTACTTACCATTGGCAGGTGGCAGTGAGGGGGCTTAATTGCTTATAGAATACTTAGTAAATTATCATCAATTCTCTGATTAAACTTTCTGTCTTAGAGATTTAGGCAGGCTACTCTGGTGCTGGGATTCAAGGTGGTACAGGAGACAGTGGAGGTTTGAGGGAGCCACGGTAGTTAGTTGGCACCCAACTAAAGAGCCAGGAGGGCACTTAGGAGACAAAACCCAGGGACCCCAGAAATTTATCCAGTGGTGCTAAGAGAAAGAAGGAAGCGTGTGCGGATCGGACATGATACCTCTTTATGTAGGGCCTGTGGTAATAATAACTGTCTCTTACGGAAAAGACCTGGGAAGACCAGCAAGGGAGAAGTTCTCAAGGAAAGACTCCTTGTCACTTCTGAAGCTAAACAGGGAGGAGACTGTGTGCACAGCCAAAGAGAAGAATCAGAAATCATGGTAACTGCCAACAAAATGAAATATGTTCTCCTGTGGCTGAAAGAAAATAACAAGAAATCCTTGTGAAGCTGTTGCAAACATGGGCCTCACAGAAGACTGGAGCCTGAGCTTCCAGAGGAAAATATAATGCTTTGCTAAATTCTGCTTTTCCCTTTAGAATTTGATCTCCAGGAAGGTGAGCTTTAGACAGATTTACCCAGAGAGCCAGAGCACAGTGCACTACAGACACTTGGGGGGCAGGCAGGGGAGGTGGAGGCCAAGCTGACAGGACACTGTGAGGTCTAAATTAGTGGGCTACGCAGACTGCACAGCTCCCCATGGGAAAGCCAGGCCTCTCTCAGGGACAGAGCCAGTGCCTGGCATTCACTAGCTGAGCCGGGTGCTGCTCAGTGGAAGGCTTCTTTGGTATTCCTGGACAGGACTGTGTTAGCAGAATTTTCTGGAGAGAAAATTGGCCCTGAACTTCAGAATTCCTGGGAGTGCCCGGAAGGTGCGATAGGCCGCCCCGAAGAGCCATAGATACAACTCTGGGAGGGGCTGTTTCACGCCACGGGTGCTGTGCGCAGTAGCTCTGATCCCGGCCGGTCAGGGCTTCACCACAGGGTCGAAGGGCCGATGGTGCAGAGCTCCTCTGCCACGCCTGGGCCGCTGTCAAGTCAGCGGTGCCTCGGACAGTATGTCCCTGTGCCACGGTGGACTCACCGAGCGCACGGAAGGTGTGAGGCGCCAGGGGTCTGCTCCCCTCGGTGTGCAGAGAGGTCCTCGGAGTCTCTCACTGTGTGACCCGCAGCAGGGCCTCCGAACTGGGACTTGGACATCACCCAAGAATTGAGTACAAAGCTCTCCATGGAAGACAAGGGACAGAGTCAAGCTTCTCCACAGTTTTGCTTTTGCTTCATCGGCCTCATCTTCCTCTTTCTCATTTCCTTCTGCCCACCGGAAGTGGATGAACCACCCACAGAGTCCGACGAGGCTGACCTCCGCCTTCCCTCTCTGCCTGTTAGGGGGCGCCCGTGGACCCTCAGGACTCCACTGGGCACTGCCCTCTCCACGCCCTCTCCTCTGCCCCATCCGCTCACCCCTTACGTCTAGGAGAGGCCCAGAAGGTCGCTTGTTCCTCATCTTTGCTCCCCACTGGCCATGACCAACTGGGCAAATACAGTCACATACAGATGCACAGCACACACGTGCCCATGTGTATGTACTGCAGCTGGTTTTGAAGGAGGAATCGGCACATTCCTATCATTAGGGTTAAACTTGCTGATATTTATTTTCATCCACTCATCTTGTCCTCTCTCTTTTGTGGGGAATATTAATTTGAAGCTTCTAGTCATAATTCCTCTTTGCTAAAAATCCCCCCCCCCAAAAATCACAAATGACCTCTGTGAAACAAGTCACCAAGATGACAAGTTGATGCAGGTCCTTTTGAAACGTCATGGAAATAAATAGATATTCAGGAATCCGGACCTACACATGTCTGTGAAAAAGTATTCTAAAGATAGCTGAAGGTGACCTAGGCGGCTCAATCCAGCTTCTCTGGGAAGCATTGCCGGCGGCCTGGAGTCCTCAGGTGGGTGGCAGTTCCTGAGAGACGAGGTGGAGACGCCTGGGCTAGTCGGTCGGTGGGTGAGGAGGGTGTTCCAGCCTGGAAGGTCACGAGCACCTGCTAACATACACCACATATGTATGAATCCCCATATCTACCTGCTATTGAGTGAAAAAAACACATCATACTTGTACAGTTTCTCCATTACCAGGGAAAGATTTGCAGATGTTTATTTTTGTTTTTCCCCTCCTGTTCTGCCCCTTTGTAATGAACATACATTCATTTATGGTTTCAAACAGTTTCCCCTCTTGATGTAAGACCTACAAACACAAACCACTCTGGTCTCAGTTGAGAATGGAGAGCAGAAAGGGGAGAAGTTTAGCCCTGTGGTTTTGTGAGAAAAGTCTGTGTCTGGCTTGAAAATTCTTTTGACACAAACTTTCCTACATGTGGAATTTGGCCACGCAATAAGAGATGAACTTCACAGGAAAATGGCACACAAAGATGAGGGACTCATCTTTGATGAGTCCTATCATGCCCACGCCATTTAAACTCAGAGGCACCCTGGAAGTATTTGGTCATGGACACATGAAGCCAGGAAACCGCAGCAGAGGGCTCCCAGCTCCTCTCCCTGCTGCTTCCATCACAGATTTTAGGGGGTGAGGAGTCCTTTGAACTGTTGGCCAGAGGTCTACAGGTCAGGCAGTAGCGTGCTTAGTGGGTAAGATTCAGCTGGAGCCAGGGCTCTGGGTGGTGCAAGGCATGGCGGGTCGGTGCGGCAGGCCACGGGGGCGCAGAGGTCCTTGAGGGGACCACAGCAGGTCCTGAGGCTTCCAAGTGGTAGAAACCACAAAGCTGCCTCCGCAGAAACTCAGAGACCAAGCAGCAGGGACCTCCTCACCAGTCTGGTAGTGTGAATGTCTTTTCTTCTATTATCTTCACATCACTTGCTGGCTTAATTTAACAAGTCTCTGCACATTATTTAAGATTCTCACTTTTTTTTTTTTTTGAGACAGGGTCTCACTGTGTAGTTGAGGCTGGCCCTGAGCTCACTATGTAGCCCAGGCAAGCCTGGAACTGAGCAATCCTCCTGTCTCTGCCTCCCGAGTGCTGGGATGACAGGCGTGAGCCACCACGTCCGGCGATTCTCACTTCTTCCAAAGAGTCCAGCCTTATTTCTCAAGATGCAGGAAAAGGAACGTTCTGGTGATTGACCCCAGGGTGTACACATGGTGCTCTGTGCCAGCACAAGTTGCTTTGAAAACTGGTCCCCAGGGTGGGTGAGGCTTGTGCCCCACTGTGGTGACGCCAGTTGTCTTAGTTTTTCATGCCCTCAAGGGAGAGAGGTATATTCTGGCTCCTGTCTGCAGTCTGTGCCGCCCTCCAGGGCAGGCCAGGATGCGGAGCCAGTCGAGGGAGGAGAGGGAGTAAACTCCTGCTCAGGCCACAGTGACCAGCCTGCACCGCCCAGGCCCACTTTCTGGTGACCAGTCTGCTCCAGGGCCCTGTCGCCAGCAGCGCGAACACCGGGCTGGCCGGGTCCTCTTCCGGGCCGTGGATGCTCTTCCGGAGGGAGCCTTGCTGGTTTCTCTGGTGCTCGGGCCCGGGCGGGAGGCCTCGGCTGCTGTCATCTGTGGGCACAGCGTTCTCCTGCGCCAGGAAGCCGGGCTGACTGGGCAGGAGGGGAGTGGTAGCCTCCTCACCCACTTTCCCAGACCAGCCCTTCCGGGACACCGTCTCCATCTGACACATAATACCCACGGCTTGCAAGTTAGGGGAGAGGCGCTTTTCTTTGCCTCACAGCTTGTACAAGTTCCAGCTGGTCGCTGGCTTGCTCGGGGGCAGGGCAGAGCACGTGCCAGGGGGAAGGAGCTCGTGGCTTTGCTGTGGGAAGCAGAGAGCAGGCAGGAGCAGGGGGGGGCACTCAGAGCCACAGCCCTGAGGCCCACCTGCCGGCCAGGCCTCACCTCCCACTCCACACTTAGCTATTAAATCCAGCAGCGCCTGGCACTCTGAGCAAGTGGTAGCAGACGTGAACCCCCAAAGTTCGCGGGGCCCCGTCTCCACACCACTGCTGGTGGTTGTGGCCCTCACGGCCTCTCCGTCTCCCTTGCAGTTTGCTCAGATGACCCCCGTTCCTTCCTTCTCGAACTCCCCGGGTCTTCGCTGCGCCTCGGCCTCACTCCTGTCTGGGACACACCGCCTTGGCCTTCTTCTGAACCCTGGGGAGGAGCCCTGTCGACCCCGTGCCTGTCCCAGAACGTGTACCAGTTCGTGTTTGCCAGAGGGGCAGGTCTATAGAAATACAGCCGCGTGCGCTACGTGAAGGACATGAAGGTTGCTTACGGTGGCCACCTGCAGTCGGGCGGAGGAGCGCAAAACGGCGACCTGCACAGGGACACCCACGGGAGCCGCCGGGGCGAAGACGGGGACTCACGGCAGAGGCCGCTGTGGGTGGTTGTCGGGCGGCCACGGGTGTGCGCTGGAGACTGGGCCTGTGCGGGCGCTGGACCATCCCGCGGCCGGGGCCGAGGCCGGAGCTCCGCCGCAGAGACAAAGCCGCCTCCCGCTGCTGTCCTGTCTCCGTCCAGGAGCCTGCGGGTCCTCACACCCAGAAGCGCGCGGAGCCGGGCTGGGAGGGGCCCCGCTCAGGGTGACTCGCAGGGGACCCTCGCGCCCCACAGGATGGAGGGAGCG
Source organism: Thryonomys swinderianus (assembly GCA_004025085.1). Classification (NCBI taxonomy): domain Eukaryota; kingdom Metazoa; phylum Chordata; class Mammalia; order Rodentia; family Thryonomyidae; genus Thryonomys; species Thryonomys swinderianus. Next base: position 7,501 of record PVIC010008443.1, read on the forward strand.
GCGGGGCGGCGGCCTCGGGGGCTCCTGTCGGGTGGGTGGGGGTAACTGTCCCCTCCTGCCACGGGCGTGCTGCCCGCGGCCTCTGCTGACCGCGCTCGCCGGGAGCCCGTCTCAGACCTGTGCGCGGAGCCGGCCCTGGAGCCCGCACTGGGTCCCTCCGGGGTCCTGCAAACAAGGGCAGGACACCGGGAATTTATGTCTCACTCTCTCCCAGAGGCTCCCCAGTGGGTTGCTTTCTAGGAAAAATGTTCCTGGCCCGCAGTCTGCGTGTGAGAGCCTGTGCCAAGCCCAGCCCTCTGTCCCCTCTTTACGCTGACGGAGACATTAACCAGACAGCTCTCGGGCTGCCGGGCTTGATTATGGGCTTTTTATTTTGATCCCTGGGAAAAGGGAATGTTTTCGATCATTCATGGAAAAACTTTCCGAGTGTTTAGTTGTCAGAATGCCCCAGATGATGGGAGACACAACAGCAGAGCGCTCAGGAGACCCCGAACCTGATGAGCCTATCAGTGAGTTTCTGCTTTGATCTTGGCTGTTGGGTACTTTATGCATCTTCCTTGCGTATCACCTTCCACTTGTCCGAACCTTAGACTGAGAGGTGAGGCGGGCTTCAGGAATTTTCTGTCCGTGTGACCCCGCCCCCTGCTCTGGAGCAGACTCATCAACATGCCCCCTTCCTTTCCTAGAGAGGAGCCACATGGGCTGCAGAGCACGGGGATAGTAGGGTCCGGGGGGCTGGGATTTTCTCCAAAGGACTCAGGGACTCCCTGGGCACAGCTGTTGGGCTCAGATGCGGGCAGCTGACCAAGTGAAGGCAAATCTTAAGCTGACGTGTGCTATGCGGCAGATTTTTGGGCCAAAGTCTCCAGCAATCAGTAACTTCTATGGTGTGTTCTGTGCCCTTCCTTTACTGCGTTTCTCTGCACTATGAGCATGTCACACCGGAGCAGTGGGAGTGTGGAGAGGGCCGGTGACAAACCCAAATAACCCAGGGCTATCCTGGGCTTTCAGCTGTAACCCCAGCTCTGAGGACCCTGAGGGGGTCACTGTGAGTTCGAGGCCAGCCTGCACTGGGCAGCGAGACCCTGCCTCACAACACCCCCAGAATTACTATGTAGAAATGACAGACAAGTTGTAAATGGGGTGCAAAGGAAGGGAAAGGAAGGGAAGGGGGGTCAGAGGTAAGAGAGAGATGACCAGTACAGGGGCTCAGTGCTTGGCTGCAGTAGTGACCTGGATCTGAACCCCTCGACCACCCTGCCGATGTCCCTGGCATTTCACCAGACTGAGACTGACTCTGTCTTCCCGTTTCTTCAGTTAGATACATATCGCAGTCCCAACTGTGACTCGTGAAGATTTCTTTACCTTAGTGCACAGCTGTCCTTATGATACACAAGGACTCAGCGGAATGGGACTCTGGTCTTACGGTCAGCCTCACACAGGATGCTTTCTCTAGGAGCAGCCTAGTGTGAAAATGTCCCTGCTGGCATTCCTGACAAGAATGTGTCTCCTGCCTGCGTTATGATCTTCACGCTGGGGTGTTTCGTGTCCCAGAAGCCCATGTGTAATTACTTTGGGGAGCCCATTTTGAGACCACGATCCACCCACCAGCCCTTCCTCAGTGTTTAATATTCAGACTGACCCATCCACTATCCTTGAACTTTCCTCAAAAGTTCATTTATTTTTTAAGTTTCAATTTTTATTCATGGGGTACAGTGGAGCCTTAACTTACAAACTCAGTTCATTCCCGAGGGCTGCTTGGAACTCAGGTTGGTCCTCTGCACGGCCTTCACAGTCTCTGTCCTGTGCATGGGCAGAGACGTTAGAATGACCCTTCCGGATCCCTGCAAGGGCCTCATCTGTGTGTGAGACCTTCTGGAAGCACAGCGGCTGGCATTTGGGTCGTAACTCAATACTTTTATTTGTCAGTTACTACTCAAGTCCCGGTATGACCCATGTTGTTCATGTGTCGACACGAGGCGCACTGTGTGTGGGGTCAGCACTGAGCTGCCCTCAGCCTGGGCTGTTAACTTCCTCTCATTGTCTGATCCCTGACTCCACCGAGAGCTGCTTCTTCAGGTGCTACTGGGTTGCACGTCATGCCTACGCCCAAATTCTTGTATTTGTTTTGTTTTGTTTTGTTTTTTTTTTTTACTGTATTAGTCCATATCTACAACACACGATGGCTGCATTGATTGTGGGCAGGTGGTACATATCTCTAGCACATCTTAATTCTCTTTGTACCCCTTTCTGTCCCCTCCTTCTACCCTCCCTTTATCTCTTGGTCCGCTTCCCTTTTGCAAAACATTTATCTCACTGTTTCCTATTATTTATGTTAGGCTTTCCTCTTTAATTTATTTATACTTTGTCTCTTTCATATAACAGAATCCATGTGATATTTAAGCTTGTGTCTAAATTCTCTTGACAGGTTGTTTTATCTCTCCTTACTTAATAGCACAGCCAAAGTGTCTGTACCTCAGCTATCAATATACAGTCTGTGATCTTGAAATCTCAGCTAGATAAAGACTAGGACTTGCGGGACACCTGGAACCTCTCATCATGAAGTATTCTGGAAAGCCCAGGGCGGGTCTTAAGCGAAGAAATAACCTTCCTCTTGTCTTGGTGAAAATGTTGGCAGTGCCATGTATGAACTCAAGCTCTGTTTCTGTTGTAAAATTATAAACGCCAAGAGGACTCACAGAGGCGGTGATGAGGACTGATGGCTAAAAAGGCAGCTCTACCGCGTCCCCTAGGAGGAGCTAGTGGTCTGACACCTCTGTTACTCTCCCCTCCCCTTTGCTTCTGCCGCTGTTGTTGGTATCCACTGCTTTCCAGACACCCCTCTCTGCGGAGATCTGATCTTTGTCTCCAACTTCTCTGTATCCAGTTTGCCAGCAGCTTTGGTTTCAATGCTGGTAGGCCTGGTGAGGCTTCTTGCTCTCTTGGGCTTGATCTTGCCCTGGATGTCTATAGTAACCATTTAGTATTTATTGGACCCCCTTTTCTTCCAAGGACACAAAAATCACAATAAAGTAAATGAAATTAGCGGCCTGAAGCAGGAGCAGTCTGCTGTGATTGCTATTTTACAGATGAGTTATACATTATTGGTCGTGAAGGAGCCGTAGGTAGCTTCCAACATAAAAGAGTTTTCGGTGTGATTTGTTTTTGATCTGTGGAAAGCTCAGATTGCATCAGCAAAAGGAAAGAGTCACTCTTCCATTATTTTATTTATAGACTCTTAAATATTTACTGAGTGTCTAGTATGTGACATACCTGTGCTAGGTTCTAGGAGCAGCATGATGACTAAGACAGATGCAATCTTGCTTTCATGAGACTCAAGGGATGGAAATATTTGGGAGAACAAGTTGTGAAAGGGAAGAGACATCTCAAAGGGCAAAGATGCACTGGTGATGGAATCAAAAGAGGAAGTGACACAGTGCTTCCTTTTCTCTGCGCTGCCTTTCTGAACCCTGGAGAGATTTCACTCCATGATTCTCACAGCCTTGATCTCTGGCTACTTGGACAACAAGCTTTGCTGTAAATCCTGAGGCGGGTGCCAGGCAATTGACCTCTGATCTCTTTCGGGTTTAAGGCCCATCTTCCTGGGCCACAGTTAGGAATGAAGAGTTGGGCTTCGGGTATCATCTTCCTCCTTTCTAAGTAGTCTTAGTTGGCAGTGTCTTCTCTCTAAAGAACATGCTTCATCGCTATGATGGCAGATGTTTAATCTCCAGCTTATAAAAGTGTGTAATGGGGCTGTGACAGTGGAGCCCTGCAATCCCAGCAACCTGAGAGCCTGAGGCAGGAGAGCTGTGAGTTTGAGCCCAGCTTGAGCAACTTAAAATAAAAAATTCAAAATAATAAGAAATTTAAAAAGGGCTAGGATGTAACTCAGTGTGAAGGCTCTGGGTTCTGTCCCGGTACCACACCCCCACACCCCAAAATGTATGTGTATATGGCTGTAGATATTTACATGCTTATCCACTTGTTAAAATATCACTGCACTGCACACAGCAATGAAATCTGTGTTCCACAGGACGTGAACCTGCCCTCCCTGGGCCACAACTTCTGCTCTGTTCCTCCAAAGAAATGAACGTGAAGCTCTCTGCGCCTCATAGAACACTGGGCATGCAAGGTGCCTTCTTCTCAATGGAGCGTTCCGGGATGAAAAGCCTGCAGCCTAGAAAACACACTGGAGCCTCTGAGTAGCCTTCAGACGCGAATCCTCTGCAGCCGGCAAATGTGGGCTCTAAACCTAAGGCTGCTCAGTGGGGATGAGGACACGGAGAGGCCGCCCGGGGCAGAGCTGCTCCCTGGCCAGCGCTCCTGCTCACCCTCTGGGGGGCCCAGAGGCCCGAGCACCGCCATGCCAAGGCCACCCGGCGTGGTGGCTGCGGCAGCCTGAGCGTCCGATGAGCTGTCCTCGAATCTGCAGGGACGTGGTCAAGTCACTGTGGAACACACCAGTGTTACAAATTTTATCCCATACATTCATAATTAAAGAAGAGGCATTAAAGCAGACAATAAACACAACCCGTGCTTCCTACGACTTTACCGCACGCTAATGGACATGTGCTGCTGCCTCTCTGTGGAGGACACGCCATCAGCCACGTCCTGTTGGAAGCTTAAATGCAGCCACAGCGGGAAGTGACACCTTGGAAACAGGCAGCTTCTACAGGTGAGGTCAAGGCGCGGAGACGGGCAGATGGCACCTCCATCAGCGGACGCGGTCACCTGGGAGGAGGACTAAGGGTCCCCACCTAACGGGCGGGCTGGTGGCCGTGGGAGTTCACCTTAGGGATCGAACGCTGACTGATGCCAGCTGCGGTTTCCCCGTCCTCCTGTCGTTAGGAAACGGACTCGGGCTCCCTAAGTCTTCTCCGCCTGGCCACGCGCCCCTGGATGTACACCCTGCGGTACCGAGGCCCAGGCCTCTGTAGCCCAGGCAAGTCCACTTCCGGCTCTGAGCTCTGGAACTGGAGACAATGAAAGCATTTTGTTTTAAGCTGATGATCTGATGGCTTAAATTGGTTACAATAAACCCGCGCATCTCACCTTTCCTCTGCCTGGTGTGTGCGTGCCTTGCGTAAGTTTTCCTGCCTGTACACACAGCAGGAGGCCCTGCCCACGAGGCTGCTTCTGACTGCACCCCATGTTGGAGGCACTGAGGTCCCTGAAAGGGCCCAGGCTCCCTCTTGAGGGTCGCCGCCTCGGATCGCAGCCTCCCACACTCCCTGCGAGGTGCAGTGCTCCCCGGGCACCTCCCTCGCGATCTCTGAGGTGCGTCAGCCGGCCGTGGAGCAGTGTGCTCAGGGTCCCCCGGGCCACTCCGCCTGAGGGCCCGACACGCGCCATCACACGAGCCAGGGCTGCTGCCGGCTTCCTCCTGCTCCTCAGCGCTCGCGTCTGCGGCCTGTGGCTGTACAGAGCGACACCCCAGATGAACCATTTAGTTTGGAAAACACTTCCTTGAGAGGTGTGCGCCTGAGCTCCCTGGACAGTGAAGGTTTTCCAGTCCCTGCTCTGGGCTGCGGACTCCCCAGCCCGAGGCCTCCCTGCCGTGGGCCACGGAAGGGTGAAGAGTGAAACGGTTACTCGCTCGCAAGGGCACTCGCAGGTCTCCACAGCCGTCACGCCGGAGCCTCCGCAGGGACGCTGCCCGCCTTCCTCTCGGGGCCAGGGGCCCTGTGGTCAAGGGCCCAGCCTTTCCCTGCGTTCTGGGTCGGAGATGCCACTCACGCACGGCAGAAAGGGCTGGCAGCCTCGTGCCGCCCAGCGGGCAGGACAAGCTCCCTGAGCAGGCTGGGGTCGCGGCTCCCCGCAGAGGCCGGCGTCCGGCTCTGTTCCGGGACAGGCCCGCGGCTCCAGGGGCTCAGAGACGGCCCGCGGGGCTGTGTGCAGGGTGCCCGAGCTCTCACCAGTCTTTATTTAAACGACTTCCATTGCACTTCCCGCTTCCGTCGGTCCTCAGCATGTATTTACAAGAAATGGAGCCTCAGAAAAGGGAAATTCTCTCCTTGTGTTAAAAAAAAAAAAAAAAAAAAAAGAAAAATCCAGTTTCGCTAATTCTTTTGGGTACAAGAAGATTCTCCTTTGAGAATCATAGCTAATACCAAGCTGTGAGTGGTGCTCATCCTGAGGTTAGAGTAATGCTTCTCTACATTATCTTTCTCCTTTGACTTGTCGACTTACACTTTATTTCCACAAGATTTCCAGCTCCGCAGGGAGGGTGGGCTTATTTCACTAATATCTTAAAAATCGTATTTCCTCTTCAGGAGCAAGTTTCAGAATACTTTGAAGTCACAATGCCAGCGAAAGCAAAGTTACTTTATTCGAAACATTTTAGCTTTGAGGACAAAAGATTGTTACCTGGCACAGGTTCAGAGCACTCTGTCTTGAGATCTCAACCCAGGGACAGCAAATGGAGTTTTCCTGACGTTTTCTGCTCTTACGTTTATTTTAAACCCCTTCTGTATTCCTCAGAGACAACACTACTCAGCTGAGGGGAAGGAACGTTGCGGTGTTTTCTGCCGCTTCCACTTCCTCACCTCTGATTCGCTCCCAGGGACGCCAGCCCGGGGTCTCCACATCACCTAAGCTACTGGCGTCCCCTGGACTCACCTGGGCTGATTGGACGACGTCGCCGGCGACACCACCTGGCTTCTCCTAGCGGAAAGCTGGGCCCCGGTTCTGAGATGGTCCCTGAGTTGCGTCGACTTGAGCCCGGCTCTGCCTGGTGGGCTGGATCCACATTTCCATGGGGTCAGCGGCAGTCCGTTTTGTTTCGGGTCCTCTCGCTCAGCCAGCTCCGCTAGGGACCTCAAATGGCCCAGAATGCTTGGAAGCCACCAGATCACTCGGTGGCTGTTTCTAGACTCACAGCTCCTGCCACCTCTCCTTTGTGTGCCAACTCTGACCCTGTGCACTGTGCAGTTCAGGCTTTAGCATTTGCTGGTAGTCATGAGTCAAAGACCAGAAGATCTTTCCCCAAGAGATTAATATAAATAAGCTTGGAAGTTGCAACTTGGTGCCAGAGCTGAGGCCCCACTTTGCTCCCCGCCCTCCCCCCTCCTCGTCCCTCCCCCTCGCCTCCGTTCCGCCCCACCCCCACCTGCCAGCCTCTGCCCGTCCCGTGGAGCTCTTCAAGCATCGCCAGCAGCTGACCGGGGGGGGGGGGGGCGTGAGAGGAAGCCAGAGCTTCTGGCCGGGTGGCCCCGGCGTTTTCTGCTTTGAGTCTCCTCCCCGCAGCCTGGGAACCCAGGCCGGGCGCGGCTCGCCGTCGGCTCTGGCCCTCCCGCCCGGGCTAGGGCTTCCATGAGCTGAGCCTGGATCCCCAGACAGCACGTCCCTCGGGGCTGGTCCTCCCGGCGCAGCAGCGGGCGCGCCTGGTCCCCAGGCCCAGGGACCCGCGCTGTCGGTGACCCGCGGGGGCAGCGGGGGCAGCAGGGCCTCCAGCCACCAGCACTCGGCGGGTCCGTGGCAGAGCTGGAAGAGCCCACCTCCGTGGCCGGCTGCCACCGGGAGAAGCGTGTGCACACAGCGCAGTCTCGGCCGCGGGGTCGGGCTGGGCGCCCGTCCCTGGTGCCCGCGCCCGCCGAGCTGCCCGCCTGCCCTCCGGCCTCCTTGGAGGAGAGAAGAGACCGGGCGGGAGGCCGGCGCAGGCAGACAGGGGACGTGCTCGGGGAGCTGTGCTTTCGGCAGTGGGCACGTCAGGCCGGGAAGGGCCCTTGGGCGAGGGGCCGCGGGCCGGGGCGCAGGCGGAGCTGGTGAGCCGGGTGCCGGCTTTAGACGCGGGCGCTGCACAGCGCCAGCCCCGCAGCGAGGGCTGCCCGGCCCTGACCGCAGCGGCTGGAGGCTCCGCGGGGCTCGGGCCTCAGAGGCTTCGCGTTAGCCCCCAACCCGCTCCCGCCGGCGCCGCACCCACTGCAGGCCCCGGGGACGCGCACAGCCCGGTGCCCTGGAAACCGACCTGGAGCTCAGTTCCGAGGTTTGGGCTGAGAATTAGACTCCCCGGTGAGCAGGGATTAAATCCCCGGGGTACTGATTTCCTTTGACTAGGCTGGGACCTTGGCCCGGGGCGTTCAGAAAGTTCTCCCGTGATCCTTCATGTGCAGGGGGTCACGCGTCATTAATTTAATTAATTTGAATCCATTCTGAGAGGGAAACCTCGGCGACAATTTGCCTATTAAATCTAACATATGTATTAAAAAAGAAACACTGAAGGAAATGAAGGAGGAAAAAATAATCCTTATTTGGTGGAGAAGAAAGTTTGACTTTTAAAATCACTGAGCCGAAAGAGCAGTACTGGTGAGAAAAGCTCCCCGGATGGGGAATCCTGGTCAAAGGCTGGGACCCTCATCTGGGCCTTTGTGGCAGAGGCCCAGGGATTTGACATTGGCCCCAGGATTAAAAATTTGAAGGGATTTGAGTCGAATTATGAAATAAAAAAGCTGTCAAGTTTAGCCAAAGTAATTTCCTGATGAGTTACTGCTCAATATTATTTTACACATTAAATCCTTGCCTCCCTTAAAGAGAAACATGTGAGCTTATGGATTTTTTAATGTACCAGGCAGGCTCTGGACAGACAGAGGCTGAACAGCTCAGACTGTCCTTAAAAGGAGACGCAAGCCCTCTGTTCCTCCAGCTCTCGGACGGCGCGGGTGCGCCCACCAGGCGTGAGCGAGAGACAGCTGTCCGAGGACACGAAGCTGGGGCCTCCTTTGCCCTCTACTGCACTTCTTCAGGCGTCTGCAGGAAGCGCACTGTTTCTTGAGTGTCCATTTTGTTCTGGACTCAAGGAGGGACGCTCTCAGTGAGACAGAGGGTGGGATAGGAGCCTGGGCCCCGGCACGAGAGCGGCAGTGCAGGCGGTAGCTGACACCGCACACGGTGTGCTCGCGTCTTCTGTCGGTCAGGGCGGGCGACGGGGCAGTGCCTGGAGAGAGCCCGCGGCAGGGCTAGCGGCGCCGACCCTCGGGCTGTGCACGACACCGTGGCGTCCAGCGAACACCGACTCTCGCAGGGCCGGCGAGTGGACTGCTTCTAAGTCGCGCCCGAAGAGGCCGCCAGCTCTTCCGCAAGGTGAGACTCAGGGGGTAAGGGGAGCCCCTCCGGGAGAAGATGGCCCGGGAGGCGGAGCGCACCCGTTCAGGGCGCTGTCAAAGAGCTTACACTAACAGTGTTTGTGATGCGCCTGAAGTTCATCCATAACGTACGATTTCAGATGCACAGAGAGTAAAAGGGGACCCTGTCTGGGGCCTGTTCTCCCGTCCTCTGCCTTGTCCCGGAGGAGTCAGCGCCTGGGGCCACTGTTACCCACCGGCCCCTCCCCCTCCCCCGCTGGTTGCCTTGGGTACAAGGCTCCAGGGCCCCAGAGCACAGAGGCCGCAGGGCGGGTTGCTGGGGAGCAGAAGAGCCGAGCACAGGGGGCGCAAACGGAAGCTCAGATCAGACTGCTCAGCTTGGCGGGTAGCGGGGGCTGGTGCTGGGTCAGGAAGCGCAGATCTGGCCTCCTGGCCACACAGGCGCACGGTGGTGCCCTCTGCTCCACGTGGGCCCCACCAGGGCTACTGGCTCAGCGGAACGGAGTCCCCTCCGGCAGCAGGTGCTCCTCAAGCTGTTGTGCAGATCCCAGAGGCCCTGCTGCCTGCTGGGTGCCCTGAGTCTAGTCCTGGGAGGCCAGCGAGTGTGCAGATACACACGCTGACTTTGTGTGCAAATGTCAGAACTTGATTGACTTAGAACGGGATCTGCAGACAAAAGCTCAAACACCTGCACCCTCGAGCGCTGACTTGTTCTCACCGTCGCAAGCAGGCCGTGACCCGTCGAGTCTGCGTTTGCGATTTCCGTAGTCTGTCCTGGCTTCGCCCTCTAGGGGGCCTCACCCTGACAGGCAGGAACCGGGGAACCGGTCAAGGTGGGGGTGCGGTGGGCCGAGGAAGGGCAACACCAGGCGTGGTGTGCGGCGCGTGGGAACTGGTCATTCAAGGGCAGGGCCGCTTCTCAGGTCCACCAGGCCCCGAGCGGGTGGGCTCTCTGAGAGCGTTTAGTATAAAGCAAAGCTGAGACAAAACCTCAGTTCTGCGTATCCTTCCACCTGGTGAGTGACCCGGTTCACCAGAGATGCCACCGCCCCTCCTGGCTGCGGGGCACTTGTCATGGAGGGAAAGTGCTCAGCAACTTCTCATCACACATGGCACGGACCTCACGTGTGTCCTGCCAAGGGCACGGGCCTCTGCTCTTGCTCCCTGGCTTGCCACACCTGCCGACCATGCCCCTCCCTGTCCTTCTCCTGACCTTGCTGTGTGAAGGCAGGATGCCAGCCCTGCCCAGACGGCAGCATCACTGTCACGTCTAGAAACCCGGGCCCAGTCAAGAGGGAGCCCCTCACTCTCTGCCCCTCACGCGGCCTGTGCTGGCACCTTGGCTGTGGGGTCTGAAGACTAAGAACCGAGCATCAATAATTAAAGGTACAATCACAGCTGAAGCTTCCGTTAGTTATTTTCCTCCAACCCTGACATTTTATGAGTCAACAAAGCCAAAGCCATCAATATGAAGCAGATTATTTTTAGAAATTTCTTAACCAGTGTGCTCTAACTTTAAATTAAACATTGACGCTGGTTATTATTAAAATTCTGAAAATTCTGGGCAGAGAGGAGCCCACGTTAGTGCAATAAACACTGGGCTTTCATTACCTTGTCTTGAGATACATCCACTCACTTGCTGGTCCCACCAAATGCAATGTCGTAAAACTAACGGATTGTGGATTTTCTAAGGATTAGTTGTTCAAGGTCAGAGTCTGTACCTGTGGGTATAGCCTGAGCAGCTGAATATTACTGCACCTTCAACCTTCTTAGGTTTGCAATATCTTAGCTCTGACATTATCTTATTATCCTTTGACTCTGGGAAGTTTGTCTCCTTCTCTGACTACCGACACCAGACATAAAGCCTCGTTCTCTCCATGCAGTGCTTTGTCTTTGGCTGTGTAACTAGGACACTCTCTGTAGCATGAAACAGGGGTGTGGAATCAATTCCTTGGTCCGATATGTTAGAAACAGTGTTGGTTTTGGAGCAAGGAGACCTGGCTTCTGTCACTTTTTGTCCTTGGGCAAATTATTTGTGATATTTAGAGATATGCTGCATTCAGCAATTAATATCAGTTATTAAACTTCTTTTATTTGGAGGCAGCTGGGCCGAAGCGGTGGCCTCCAGCCTGAGCCCCACAGCCCGCGGAGAGGCTTTAGGAACCTGCATGAAACTAGGCCAATCTCTCGACCCCAACCCATTTGTTTTAATTCTTGAGCATCTGGTAGGATTTTCTGAAAGAAACAAATATTGTTCACCATGAAGAAAGCTTGAAAACCACCAGGAAATACACCTTCTAGCTTTCTTGGTTCTAAAATTCTATTCTAGATACGGAACTGGTATTGCCAGTGTGTCATCTAAATATTCACAGTCAGCGGTAAAAGGACCTTCTGACTGTGCTCGGTGAGAACCCCAGATTTCCGAGGGTGCAGGCGTTGTCTTAGCCGCCCGCCGAGGGGCTCGGGGGAGCCCAGACGCGGCCAGGTGGCCCACGTCCCGCCTCGGGCTCCTGCGAGGCCTGGGCCGCTCAGTCTACCTGTCTGTGACGGGGGCTCTGAGCTCGGGTTTACGAGGCTTACGTGAGCGACTTGCGGACACCCCGGTCATAGCACCTGACGCAGCAAGCGCGGCGCCTAGACCGTCACTCCTCGCGATCCTCTGAGCGCCGTGGGGTGCCCGCCGCGGCTGTGGTGGGAGGACTGTGGCGTGTCTGCACGTGGCGAAACGCGCTCTCCAGAGTGGACGGCCGGTCACTGGGCGCGTGACCTCGGAAGCGAGCGGCTCCACCCTGTGCCCTTGCCGGACAGCAGGTGCACCGGGGTCTCTCCTGCCACGGGACGCGCCCTCGTGTGCACATTTGTGGTTCCGTGATGCCACCGGCCGCGGGCCCTTGGCGGAGCCCTGGTGGTGTCCCCGCTGTGCCGTGAACCCCGAGAACTGTGAGCTGAAGAAAGCTCCCTCCCTTCAAAGCCGCCCGCCGCAGACCTTGCGCCTCAGAAGCGGGGGGTGAGTGACCGACTCTCTCGGGAGTCACAGGCCACCTGGTCGCACGGTCACAGAGCAGACAAAATACCCAGTTGAGAGGGGGAAGGTCTGTTCGGCTCTCGGCGGCCAGAGGTTCCGGTCCGCAGTGCTGGCTCCGGCAGGGCGGCAGAGGGCGCAGCCCAAGCCGCGGACCGCGCGCGACCCGCAGCAGGCAGAGACCCCGCTCCGCTCCTCGGGTCCTGCCCGGGGCGGGCAGCACTCGCCCCGTAAAGCAGCCTCATCCCGGCCCCGTGCCGTGCTGCCCCGGCCGCGCACCCCCACCCTGCCTCAGGCGCTCCGGATCAGCCACCGCAGACGGCCAGGGCCGCGGCCGCTCGCGGCTTCGGAGAACGTGCGCACAGCCACGCTCGGGCCTGAGTCGTCGCCCCCGCTCGTGGGGCCGCGGTCGGAGGAGGGAGAGACGGGGCGCGGGCCTGGCGACCACACGGAGGCAGGGGGACACCCGGCCACGGCCGGAGGGCAGCGTGCACAGGCACACGGGACAGCCGGGGAGTCGGCGCGGGGAGCTCTCTCACCGGCTTCCGGGAGCTGCGAGGCGGAGGGTTCCGGCCTGGCCGCGGAGCGGGGCGATAGCAGGAAGAGGGACAAAGGGTGGCCTGGCCGGGTCGCCTGCCCCGGGCGCCCGCTGGCCTGTGAGCTCTCCCCTAAGACAGATCTGGGTGTGCCAGGAGGGGTGGGCACCACACTCCCAGTGCCCCCTCCTGGCGCACTCGAGCAGCGCTGAGGGTTTCATGGACGTGTACAGCGTGTGCCCACCGGCCAAGCCCACCGGCCAAGCCCGGCCTGAGCGCTTATGCTGCTTACCTGTTTCGCCGCAGGCTACAACTCGGGGAATCGGATGGTTTTTAAAAAGCGACTCTGATGGCGACAAAGGGAAAGAGGAGCACGGAAGCTGGAAGGCCCGCTGTCCTCTCTGGTAACACTGAAACCCGAACAAACCTTCGCCCTGCAGCCAGGGGAGCTGGCAGCAGGTGCTGTGCTGCTCGGGAGAAGCGGGCCCAGGGCGGACGGGGACCGCTGGGGAGCGGAGCAAAGGGAAAAGAAAGACGCTTTCAGAGGCGAGCTCAGAGAGAGCGGGCTTGCTCTGCCCGGCTCTCCCCGGCTCTCCCCCCTTTCCTACGGTGGCCCCTGAGATGGCACAGATGTTCCGGACAACATTTTATTAACGTCATTTGGTCTCGTGGCACAATGACTGATTCTGGTCCGAACTCGAAAATGTGCCGAAAAGCAAATGGTGGACAAGTCAGTGAAAACCAGAGAGCGAGCCAGGTGAGCACCGTGGTGGTGACCGGGCCCCTCTGTGCCTGCAGGTTCCTGGGGACGGGCCGCGGCGCCTGCTGCACCTCACAGGCACGGGGCGGTGCCCAGCTGGGCGGCAGGAGGCTCAGAGAGTGTTCGGCAAACGCTTCAGTGTCTCTGCTCTTTGCTCGCTGGGTTCCTGGTCTCCGCAGGGCGCAGGACTGAAGGAACCTGTGTGGTATGCGGTGGCGGAAGTGGCAGAGGAGTGGAGCGTGGGGCTGGAGGAGCTCCGTGCCCCGGCTGCCTGACCTGTCCCGTCTCTGAAGACGACATAAGACGTGCCAGTCAAGTGGCGAGACCTACCCAGTCCCTGCTGCCAGCGCCTCTGACCTCGGTCTTCTCTCTCACCACCAGGCAGCACCCCACGTGACTTCCAGCTGGATGCTGAGAACAGGAGGGTGTTGTAACCCCTGGCACCTCCAGGGGTCTCTGCTCTTCAGGGTGCTGTTATCGTGGGCACGAAGGAGGCCAGCTTGACGACCGAGGGCCAGCTGATGACGGGTCGTGAGGAAGAGCCAACCTGTGTTTGAGAGTCAGACAAAGGGCAGGTTGTCACGGAGCCAAGTCACAGGCGCCTCGCCTCTCTTTAGTTTGTTCCCCTGGAGCCTTTCCGGGAGCCTCTGGGGCTTAAAATATCAGTGCTTCCTTCGCACACTTAGATTTTTGAGTCGGGTGATAACTTATCTACCATCACAATATCTCAATGCCTATGGAAACTGTGCCAGAAATGTGTGTGCCAGGGTGAAAAAAACCTAATTCAGTCGTTGCCCAAGGAGGAGGGAGCATGATGTTCCACACCTTAAGCAACCTGTCACACGTCCCTTTTTGATGGAAACAGAAATCTAGATGTCTTCCCCTGGGTTATATGTGTCTCCTCAGCTTAGAAGCATGTTGAACACAGGGGCATTTTGGTGATTTTAGAAGAAGCAACTATTTACTTTGCACAGCTCTAGAGCCGGAAACACCCAGGACGAAGGCCCCGCAGGCCGGGTATCTGGTGGGATCCCAGCCTGTTCTTGTACGGTGTTTTGGTGCTTCCGTCTCCAGAGAGCGAGAACTCTGTGTCCTCAGAGGGTGAAAGAGCGGAAAAGCGGGAGAGAAAACTGCTCCCAGAACCTCCTTCATATGGGCATTGATTTGCTCCTAAGGACGGAGTGATGTCTTGACAGGTCTTGCTTTTAAGGCCACCACAGTGCACTCAGGCCACAGCAACGGCGACCACTTATTTATTTATTTTTCCAATTCTCACACTCGATCTCACAGTGTACTTAGCTGAACTGTCAATGGTGTTGGTTAAATTATTTACACAGCAGAAGAAATGAGCAGCTGTTGTTATGATTGTCTGTTGTCTCGATTGTCAAAGAAATGGCGACACCCTCAATCCCTGAAGTCGCCCTCCCGGCTCAGGTGCTCCTTCCTCATGTTTGCACCTGAGTCAAGGCCGGCATGGCCTGCACGTCTCCAGTGTCTAGAGATTTATTTAAGCACTGCCTGCTTCCTGGTATTCCTTGGTTACAGACAACTATTTCCTGGGCCAGTGATCTATCACACACCTGTCATGGGATTATCGATGTATTTCAGACTCTTCACAGAGTAGTAAGGTTCCCTGAGCAAAGGGTGCTTATTAATGCGCAGTGATAGGTCGGTCATAGCCACCTCCGGTGGACTGACTATACCTTTTTACTACGTTTGTCAGTGTTCTTGACCTTGAGCACGGCTGGTCTCTTCTTGGAGGATGCGGTGCCTTGGTCCCCGCGGAGGGGGCATCCGGCAGGGTAGGGCGTGGGGGTGGCACATGGGTGCTCTCACCCCTTGACTGCTGCAGGTCCGTGGGGAACTCACTGCCTGGCATCCCGCTGTCTCCGGGGTGGCCAGGGGTTGAGCGATGCCATCTGGCACGTGACGTCTCTCCCCGTGGGCCTCTGGCTTCTCCCTCGAACCAGACTCGGACCCGTGCCTGGGGTCTGCTGCTCACCTCCCCGTCCCGTTCTCTCCTGTCACTGGCGATCTCCGCCTCGCGCGCTTTCTGGGGGTAACAAAGTCCTCACCCGCGGTCGCAGGGGCGGCCCTCCGAGGGAAAGCCGCACATGCGTGATACCCACACCGGCTCGTCCCTGAACCGCAGGTACGGCGCAGTCGGCAGCAAAGAGGCCCTGGCCAGTAACTGTGGAGACGGCGCGAGTTCCACGGGGAAGAAACTTTAGGGACGCGTTGCAGGAGCCGCGAAGCAGCCCCGCCGGGCCCTCCCCGCGCTCAGGCTCCAGACGGTGCTGCTGATGCCCAGGCGCGCTGCGCCGGCTGCTTTCTCCAGTGGCCGAGAGGAAATCCCCGGCATCCAAGGCCGGAGGGGAAGGGCTTTACCCGGTTTACAGTTCGTGGAGGTTTCTGTCCGTACCTGGCTGGCTCCGAGGCTGGCGTGGCAACCAGGCCTCAGAGCGGAAGCAAGATGGCGCGTGAGGCAGCCAGGGTAAGGAGAGAGGCGGCCGCGGCGCTCACACTGTAGCGAGAGCAACAAGGGACGGAGGGTGCTCCGCGTCTTTCCGCTCCTTCGTTCCATCCAGGCCACGGGGTGGGGGGCGGGGGGGCTCGCGCTCTCACTCCCAGTCGTGGTTCCGTGTCACACACCCTTAATCCCAGCGTCACACGCTCTGGATTCAGCTGTTCGTGGAGAAGAAAGTCCCACCTGCTCTGCCTGAGGCCTGGGGACATCGACGCACACACCGCAGCGCAGGCCGGGAGCAGGTGCCAGGTAAGATCACCACTGGTCCCAGATTCTCCCGTGGCTTGAAGTCTGGGAAATACTTAACTTCAGTACGTCTTTCCGACTGGACAGGACTTGCCAGGGCACCTGCAGAGTGAGCCGGGCACGTGGGAGCGGACAGCAACGCGAGTTACAGCCTCTCAGCCCGGGGAGCATAGAAACGGCCACAGAGAACAGAGCGGGGGTTTCAGGAGTCACCGGGACTCTGAGTGACTTCGGTCTCGCCCTCTTTGCACAGGAGCAGACCAGGGAACCAGGGCCTGGCGCTCAGCCGTCACGGGGGCAGGGGAGAGAAGAGGGGGTGTGCGGTCCGATTCTGACAGTCTGCCGAACCGAAATCTAGCTTTTCTGATGTGTGGTATTCCTGGCAAAGCAACTGTCCTTTTAGTTCAAGCAATAAATTCTCGGTTGGTTTGTTTAAAGGACAGGTGGTTGGGACTGCTATTTTTGCCCGCGGCAAAGCCGCAGCATAAACCAGTGTGGTCTGGGGAAGAGGAAATAATCAAACACCAAGAGGAGGCTCCAGTCCCTCAAGGCCAGAGCCCATGGTGAAGCAAGCTCTGGAGAGGCTGAGAGCAGACTCCCACAGGAGCGCGGCGCAGCAGGGCCGGGGTCAAGGCCGGGTCATCGGCCTGCGGGCCCTGCTCTCCTCTTGCGGCCTCATTCCAAGCGACCTCGTTGGCACTGTCAAGCCACTGCATTTCAAAGACAGGAGGACTCGGGTAAGAAGAACGCGCTTACTCGAACGACAGCCGTCCATTCTCAAACTGCTCATCCATATCTGCTGGGGAAGGTCCGGCAGCTGTCAGGAACAGAGGGCTTGAAAGCAGGGGAGAAGGTCCCCGTCCTGGGTTTCTTCTCTGTTTCTCATGGATATCTGCTTCCTCCGAATGGATCTGATCCTGTGAATAATTTGTGCAGAATATTCTCTGAATGTTTTCAATGCGTTTTTCTCTGGCACGTTTCGCTGTATACAAACTTCTCCCGGCAAACCCGAGGGCTCTATTTATCATGTGTTCTGGCAGAAGTGAGAAGAGAAGAAAACGTCTCAGCCTCTCTAACACCCTGATGAGAACTTTTCAAAGATCCAATAAAACATTCATCTTCGAGCCCACATTTGAGAGAAATTAACACAGGAAAGTTTTATATTCTCATATTCCTGCCACCCAGCCTGAGACAGAGGGCTTGGTTACAAAATTTCAGCGCTCTGTATTCTGAGTACCTAAGAGGAGGAGAGTGGAAATATTCACATCAGCTGGCGCGCCCCAGGAGGTAGTGGAGGGTGGGCAGCTATGTGGCTCCTTTGGAATAAAATCCTAGAGAGGAAGAGCGTTAGAGGACTCAAAGGCATGCGGTGGCTGACAGGGACTTTATCCTTTTTCCATTCTGGGTCTGGAAGGTGATTTCCATATAAATTGAGTGGCCTACGTGAAACTTGACATCATGGTGTGCTTAAGTAGAAGCACAGCCTGCTTGTAACCCTCCTCTCCACTTTCATTTCCCACGAAGAGTACAGGACAAAGCCTGCTTCCCCGTGTTCTATAATTCATCTTTTATTTTGCTCTTTATTTATATGTTGGGTTTCTCATACAAAAAAGATCAAGTGATATTTATCCTGTGACTGCTTTATTTCACTTAGCATTATGGTCACAAGGTGCAACCATTTTCCTACAAATAGCTCGTTCATCCTTCTTTGTGTCAGAGCAGTGCTCCTTTGTGGATATAAGTCACCTTTGCTTTATGCATCTGTTGATGGACATGTAAGTCACCACCAAGACTTAGCTATTAGGAATTGTGCTGTCATAAACACCGGTGTGTATGCGTCTCTGTAATATGGTATCCATAACTTCCTCAGGAAGATACCTAAAAGGGGAATAGCTGGGGCAGATGGGATTTCTCATTCTGTTTTCTGTTTAGAAGTCTCCACAGAGATTTCCGTAGTGGGTGTACTAGTATACTTTTCCCACCAGGTCCTACACCTGTGAGTTCCTGGTGATGGCCGTTCTCTCTGTAACAAAGGGACGGCAAAAGGGTTACGGTGTGATACCCGCATGCTCTGATTCCATGTGACCAAGGTATTCATTACACATTGCAGACTTATTAATAAAAATCATAAAAAGATGATAAAAATGAGGATACATGGCATGTTCCTGAGATAGTGTGTGTGGAGGTGGTTTAAGATTTTGTCAGGGGAGTTTACGAAGAGGCAGACTTGGAGAAAAGTGGTCCTATGGTTGAGGGCTTCCTGGTGGCCCTCGGTGGGGTCTGTGCATCATTGTGGAAAGACTGGCTTATGAGCAGATGAGAGGAAGCCAGACCATGAGCATCCCTAACATTGAGCTCCAGCGCTGAGTGCCAACAGCACACTCCAGGAAGCACACACTGATTGGGATCAGCTCAGTGCCCATCTATGGTGACCATGGAACTGTGAACAGGAGCTAAACCTGGGGCCACTGTAGCACATTCAAAGATCTGTCTGTCCTTTTACCTCATGGCTGGAGAAACCGTATTCCCTGGAAAGCATCTTGGGGGGGGTTGGAGAGAGGAAAGAGATCCTAAATATTAAGAAACTCTCAAAAGAAACTGATCATTTACTTAAAGAAAAGGTTTATTTTTTTGTTTTGTTTTGTTTTACATCAATCCCCAGCAAACTTTTTTTCTAACACACAACTAATAGAAAATGTTTTAGGTTTTATAAGCTAGATGTACTCTAACTATTCAGTGCTGTCCTTCTACACTGTTGGTGGGAATGTAAATTAATACAAGTCGTACAGAAATCAGATGGGAATTCCTCAAAAACCTAAAATGAGAAATTCCATTTGACTCAGATGTTCCCTTTCTGTATGTCTTCCCAAAAGAATTAAAGACATTATATTACAATGATCCCTGCATACCCATGTTTATAGCAGCTCAACTGATAACAGCTAAATCTTAGAAACACCCTATATGTCCATCAACAAATGAACAAATAAAGAAAAGGTGGTGATTGTACACAATGCAGTTCTACTCTGCCATAGAGAAGGATAAACTTGAGTCACATAGGAAATGGATCCATAGTATTAAGTGAAATCAGTGGTTTGTCTTGTATGACAAACCAAAAATATAAAGAACAAAATAAAAGAAAACAGGAAGTTGGGAGATAGAGCTTTTTGAATGGGAAGGGAGTCAAGGGACAGAAGAAGGGGGAGAGAAAGAGGGTGAAAAAGGAACTGAGAGATGTGTGTATGTGTACCAATTCCCCAACAGGAATCTAATCATCATGCAATGTAAATTTGAACTAATAAAAAACTGGAAAAATGTTTTCTAGTAAAAGACAGATGGCCATTAACCCCCGTACAGTCCCTCCCCACTTGGAACTTGTTCAGTTCTTCTTGCCACTTTCTGAGGCAGTTACGAAAGCCTTCCATGAGTTCCTTCATGATGTGTGCTCCAAAGCGCAGAGAATACTGCTGACATACTCCATCTAGCAGAAAGGGATCTCGGGAGAACATCGTGGCGCGTTGTCACTCCTTCACTGGGCAGAGCCGGCACTGGAGGACTGCCAGCACTCTCCTGATGTTGCAATGTCCATGTAAGGTACGGATTCCGAATCCACCCAGGACAGGGAGACAGCCGCAATAGCAACCGAGGACCTCAAGGCAAGGACTTTCCAGGGCTGCTCTGGAAAGAGACAAGAGGGACGGAGCACGTCTGCTGGAAGTGAGGGAAGAGTTTTTGAAAGACGTTAATGGCAATGTGTTTTTTACTGTAGTGCATTTAAAAAATTTTAAATGTTCACTATACTTTTCAATTACTCCTCCTAAAGGCATGTAATTGAATGGATGACTTAGCTCTAACAAAGCTTTGTTTTCACAGATGGTGAACTTTCAGGTTCTAGTTTGCTCACTTGAGTTCTTCACCAGTGAATCAGACTATATTTTCAGGATTGGACTAGAGGTAATGTTTTCCTGCTGTGCAAGAGGGTGATGGCTTTGGAGAACGATGAAAAAGCAGAGCTAACTGTACAGACATTGCACATCTCAAGGAAATCTGAATAAAACTGTGGTTCTTTTCCCACTGAGAGAGGGAAGAAGTCTTCGTGTAAAGAGGAATGACTTGGTGTTTTCATTTCTCCAAAGCTGGTGGTCATGTGACTGCTGGGCGGTGAGGTCTGGTTCAGCCCAGATGGCTGACGGAACAGGAGAGGAAAGGGCCCGAGAACACAGAGCTTTAGGTCTCGCACTCTTCTGGACCTGCCGCTGTCTTTGCTAGGAGCTCTGGAAACGGAGGGAAGGCGCTCGATATGAATAATGGCTATGATTGTGACAATGACCATGATGAAACTATTACACTGTCAGTCAGCGTGAGTGAGGGTATTCTTCAGTAGCAATGTCTCTGAAATCTCAATGGTTTACGGTGGAGGTGGCTTATTTCTCCATTCTCCACGTCTCCACACTACAGAGATGGTCTCTCCTCCACATTACACGGCTGTCCCGTTAGTTTAGGGTGTAGCTTTGCTGCCAAGCTTTTCCCCTCTTCTCCTTGACCTAAGTAGTAAAAGAGTTTGGATGACAACAGAGTCATTTTCCGGGATGAACACACTCAGTTTGCTTCAGGGGCATTTGAGCTGCGCATGTTGAGAGCGCTGAGGATCCGGGAAGGAGCCACTGAGGCCCAGCAGCCAGAGCTGCAGGTTAAACCCTTGGAGACCGGATCTGCTGGCTGTGGAGAGGTGATATTTTCCTTGCAGGGCCTGTGTCTTCGTTTCCTGGACTTGGTAAGCACCAAAAGTAATTACCAAGGGAAATTTTAAGAAGATATACTACTTTAGCTAACAAAAAGAGAAATGGAATAAAAACTGTAAGCACAGTGCTGGATACCATAAATCAGAAAGTAAATAGCCAAGATATTAAAAAATATGTTTTGCATCTGTTTGTTTATTTTCTTTTTATATGAAAGAGGGAAATAGACCTTTATCTAAATTAAAGTTTAAATTCCCAGTGGCAGTGAATTAAGCAGATGGAAATCATATGCAGCTAATGTTCAACAGTGAAGAAGTAGAACAAATTTGGTCATGGAGTAAAACGCAGATTCTGATTAATATTTGTAACAGTCACAAAAATGAAAATTAATATTTATGACACAGTGCAGCAGTGAACATGTTTTGAACGTGTCTCTGTGTCAGGCTTACAACAACAGATGAGGTATGCATATTTCCAGCTTTACAGATAAGAGAAATGCAGGTTTAGGAACATCAGTTTTTCAGGCAGGGTGAGTAGCAAATTCGGAATTATCTTCCTTGGGAACCCTCTCCTGGGGTGCTACTGCTCAGACCCCAGAGGCTGATGCGGCAGAGAACGGAAATCTCAGGGTACAGCCTCCACCTGTCCCCAGCTCTACACCCGTGCGAAGTGTGGGTCCGTCTGGACACTCATTTCACAATGGCAGGCTGGGCAGGCGGGCGCGGTGCTGGGTACCAACCCTGCGGTGACCGTGTGAGACACGGTGGGGGTCCAAAGGCAGGCTGGCTGTGTACCCCGGACTTCTAGGGCTTGGCACACTTCTGGGGAATGCGGACAGGCAACTTCTTAAGATTTTGAAAGAGCGAAATGAAAATTAAATGACAGGAGCCGGGGGGGGGGGTAGATCTTTTCCAAAAGGGGAGGGGACCAGGAGACAGGGGCAGGGCAGGGAACGCGGTGGAAGAGAATGGGAGGGGAGCAGACATGCGCAGTGCGCACGCGCCAGCTCCTTGCGCGAAGGCCTTCACGTGCGGCAAACGCAGAGGCACTGGGACCGGAGACACGCTCACGCTCACACTCACGCTCACGCTCACGCTCACACTCACACTCGCCGCTCTCCTCAGGGCAAGGACAGTGCGTGCGCGCCGAGCTGACTGGGAAGACCGACCCGCTCTGCCCCCTCCAGCCGCAGGCTCTGGCTCCCAGCGCGCGTCCGGTGAAAGCGGAGGCCAGAGCGGCGGCCGCGGGGCCCTTGTGCGGCGGGGCCAGGCCGCGGGGACGGCGCGCTGCGGTCGGCTCGCTTCCCGGGGCGGAGGCTGCGCTGGGACCGCAGCCGGGGCGGGTCGGGCGCTGCGTGTGCTCTCCACTCGGAGAGCGATGTAACCCCCTGGGCCTCGGCTTCTTCCGCAGCCACCGGGGATGATTTCTGCCCGAGCAGCGAGGCAGGCTCTGGGGGTCGGTGGGGAGAACGGGCTGAAGTCTGGCGCACAGACTCGGCGCCTCCCCTGAGAGGCTGTGGGGACCGAGGTGCAGCCTTGCGCACAGGGTGGGCACCGTGACGGCTCCCCATCCGGCCGCGCCTCTCCTACGCCGTCTCCGCTGTCCTCTGTCCGAACCTCTGGCCAGTGTGACGACCCGGCGGCTCCTCCAGTCACAGGCTAGTCAGCCTCCTTCCGCCCTCCGGGGCGCAGAGCTGGGTCAGGGCCAGGCAAGAGCTGCGGCTCCTGCACAGTAGGGCCACAGGCCTGGCCGAGACAGGCTAGAGCACGGCCGACCTCCCCAGGAGGAGGGGAGCACCCTTCCCCAGGAGGAGGGGAGCACCCTCCCTCCCCTTGAGTGACGCACCGTTGTAAGTTCCGGGTCTTCGGCACCAGCAGGGAGGATGACTGAAGACAGGCCTGCCGTATGCAGGAGGAGCAGATGAGAGAACGGCAAGGAAGTGGGTCCGGCATCCTGATCAACCGTTTCTAAATCCCCCACCCCGCCCGCCTGAAAGCGGCATGGGACGTTTTCCTTTATATTTCAATGTTGGTTTAGATTTTTGTTTCTTTTTGAGACAGGGTCTCGCTTTGTAGTTCAGGCTGGCCCTCAGCTCACTATGTAGCCCAGGCAAGCCTCGAACTCAGCAATCCTCCTGCCTCTGCCTCCCGAGTGCTGGGATGACAGGCGTGAGCCACCACGCCCGGCTGTTGGTTTAGATTTTGAGTTTACTGTTATTTGCAATGGAAAACACGGCAAGAAATACCACCGCTTACCATTCTTCAGCTGTCAGAGGCAGAAAGGACTGTGCTGGGGAGCGAGGTCGGGGAGCCTCCCACGGGCTCCCCACCCACATGGCGCAGGGTTTGGTCCTGGGCCGAGGTGGGCGTGTGACTAGGAGTCAGGTGAGACCCTTGCTGCCCTGGCACGGTGGGGCCGAGCTGCCCGGCTGCAAACCCGGCCCCGGCACCTTCACCCGGGGAAAGGGCGGGGCGGGAGCAGGCTCGGGCTCCTCCGCCTCGAGTCCCGCTCTCCTTCGCCAAGGGCTGGCAAAGCGCACCGCTGGCCGCACACCCCCTTCTGCCTTTTTCCGTAAACAGCCTGTTATGCGGATGCAGGTTTACGCTTGGCTTTGCGGTGCCCGTGCCGGCGCTGCTCTCCTGTGACCGCCGGGCTGTGCAGCTCCGCGGGGACGGCTGGCGACGCTGGAAGAGTCTCCAGGCCCAGCCTTTCTCCCTGGGCCCCGTGTGTCTCTATTTCGTCGACGTAATAGTCACCTTGACCACCATCGGTCCGGGGGCTGGAGAACCTTCCCGATCCGAGAAGATCGTTCCCGCGGTGTTTGCACGCCACGGCCGCATTTTGGTAGGAACATTGGATCAGGCGCTTGAAAGAAATGATCGCAGGGATAATTAGCTGGCTGACTAATCCTCATCCATCGTGTGTCTGTTGTAGGCAATAGACTGAGTTCTTCAAAGGGGGAGAAGACCGAGCCTCAGTCAGATAAGCGATGCCCCGCGACAGACTTGGTTCACGCCTGTCGTCTACCGCTCGGACTGAAGGCGGCGTCTGAGGCTGACCGCGCAGGGCGGCGGGAGAGGCGGCGGCTCTGCTCCCAGTTCCCGCGGACCCGGAGGTCAGCTGCTGGCTGCTCCCAGGCGGGTGCGCGGGTCGGAGCGGGGGTGGCTCAGCTTAAGGGCCCCGAGCACACCCTGAGAGCCGGCGTTTGCGCGAATGGAGAGGAGGCTCTGTGCGCCGAGCCCCTGGTGCTGCCACCCCGTCTTATAGGCGCAACTCAGCGCTGTTTTCTCTGCTCCGTACTATGCTCCTTTGGCATGATTCATCCCATTGAGTTTAGTCTCAGTGGGAAGGGGGTGCGAGGATCAATAAGACACTACTTGTCCTGGAGGAGCGTGTGACTTAGCCGGGCTGTAAGCACAGACAGTTTCCACAAAACACGGCTTTGCTCCCAAGAGCATCTTGCCCAGGTTCCTGGTTCCTTCCTTGACGTGCCACTACCTGACTGATGCAGCGACAGAGGGTCAGATGGAGAGAAAGCCCTGAGCCCGGGGAGTGCGGCCAGGAGAGACGAATCTCGCGGGGGCGCCGCGGAGGCCTCCAGCGGAGCAGGAAGACGGGGCGGGAGTAGCTTCTGACATCGCTGGAAAATGCATTACAAGGGGCAAAACACGACCCCTTGCAGCTTCCGCCGCGAGCGAGCCTCAGAGGGCCGAGGGCCGCGCGAGGAGCTTGGGCTCCTTCCTTCCAGGGACAGGGAGGCGTCGGGCCCTTCTGTGCCCTGGCGGCCTTTACTTGGCCAATGGACTGACTTAGAGCCTTCGGAATAGAGGCTGCGGCTTGTGCAAACGAGAGCACCCGAGACCGGAGACTGTGCAAGATCTCGGCCGTCCACCAAGACACTGGCCCCAACCAGACCCCACCGGACTGTGATCCTCGCTGCCCGCCGAGCTTGGACTTTCCTTCAGCTGTGCGGGGACACATCGCTCTGAAGGGTTTATTTTTCTTGAGATGATGAAGGGCAGGTTTTTATTTGAAGCCTCTTGGCTTCTGCTTCCTTGTCAAGAATTTAAGTTCTTAGTTTTACGTTCATTTCTGCTCAGTGTGGTGAGCCCCGGTTTCCCTCCGGAGAGCACGCAGGCAGCGTCATCTCTGTGGTCAGGGCGTCCACGCGGGGTCCCCGGATGGACAAGTCACTGCTTTTCTTCTCTGTTCTCCTTTAGAGATAGCTCTGCTGTGGTGGCCTCGCTGGCTGGCGAGAGGCGCTCGGCGCGCTCGGGGGAGAAGCGTTCCTCTCCCTCTGAGCAAGTTCCCTGCTGGTGGCGTTGCTTGTCCTGTGTCTCACTGCTCCTCGCCGCTCTCTGTTCTCAGCTGTCACTGCCCTTTACATGGGTAATAAATAATGAACGAAAGGCCCAACAGAGCGGCCTGCCACGGTCGCTGACAGTGACGAATCTGTTGGGAAATTTTTTAGAAACCTCAGAGATGAGGCTCCGGGGGTTTCTCAGCCCACGAGCGTCTGCTGTGCGGGAACAATGGCTCTTCTGCCTTCCCCCGCCCGGAGGACAAGACGAGGCACGGGCCTTGTTTTTTCTTCCTCTTCCAAGCTGCAAACTTGAGCAAACAAACTCGACTTAACCCACATGGAAAACTGCAAACATAAACATATTCTTCCTCTCCTGTTAAGGCTGGCACGGAGAGCAAACTGCAAATTAGTGAGTGGTCACGGAGCTAAGTGGCTTCCTCTTGACTGGGGGCGTGTAGGTGCGGAGCTGCCTTGCGAGGGTCTCTGGCTGTCTGGCCAACTGTAGAAGCCCAGCCAAGATCACCCTGACTGCACGAGAAAGGAAAAGAAAAAGGATGAAAGAAACCATCTGGGTGGAACAGGACCTCGTTTCCGCTCTGTGCCAGAGCCACCGTGCCGCGTGGCACACTGTGTGGAGCTGAGAGGAGCAAAGACCGCCTCGAGAGACCCAGGCTTCCCTGTGGTCCGTGAGGAGTTCGGCAGTAGCATTTTACAGGATGCCTGGTGCCGCCGCAGAGTTTTACCACTTGGCACATTGAAAACCAGTTTCAAGCTTCCTCTCCAGTCCCCTGAAAGTAATGTCTGGGTTTCCAGCCTCGAGGTCGCCTCGTCATTGTTATGGGAGACACAGGAAAGCCTGAGGCCATAACTTGAGAAATGAGCCGCTTGGGGGATGGAACAGGCCTTGCAGCAGGGCTCAGGCCATTTCTTCATTCCCACGGGAAGAAAATTTGGCCTAACTCTGCCATGGTCATCAAGAAAAACAAAAGGAGTTTCAACGCTGTGGACAGCTGAGTGGTGGGTTAGAGCCCTGACGCTAGGGGCAGCCTTCGCTTTAGAGCAACATCAAACACTGACCTAAGAAGACTCACAGATGCCCACACTTGCTCTGCGGATCCCTTAGTCATCAGTTTGGTAAAGGTTTGAACCGTGAACGTGGAGGTGTGTATGGCTGGACGTCACATGGGTAAATGACCAGTTACCCACCCTTGGTAGAACATTAGGAAACATTCATCATGTTTTAAAATTAATTTCAGATGCACACAGTGATCACATTCAGCATAGGATATTTGTAGCTATACATGATGGATTCCGATTCCTTTTACCCTCATTCCCCTCCCCTTCCTTCAACCTCTCTTCCCATCCTTATTTACGAAACTTTTGTGTCTGCGTCCCTTCTATTCTCTTTCCTTTTTCCTTTGTTTTTCTGTGTTTGTGTGTGTACATGTGTGTGCATGTGTGTGTGCATGGTTGTGACTATACTTCTCTTAGGAAGAAGACTCTTTGCTTTCCCTGGGTCTCCAAGTGCCTCTGGAAGTCGTGAGACTAAGAACCACTAACAGAATGTTAGAAGAGACTTTAGAAATGTCTGGCCTAGTGCTTTACAGAGTGTTTTCCTGTCATCTGATGTCGGAGTGTGTGGTATGTACTGTAATGCTCGTCTGAATAGACTCCCGAGCCCCTCCTCTACGTGGTGTCATTTGGCAGATTTTAGGGCAGAGCCCAGAGTTCTGCTTCTTAACAGCTTCAAAGACTGTGAGCCACATGACCGTGAGCGTGTGAAACGAAGACCACCCTTGGCGTGCTTAGCGAATTCAGGAACCTTGAGGAACCATGCTGACCTGAGGCGGGGCCTGTGCCTTCACAGCAGACCGCTCTGCACACATCAGGTTTCCGTGTCACATTCTCTTGGCGTGAGAGTGGAGAAGATAGCTTGGAAATATTGAATCACGATTCAATATCTTCAAGTTACAGAAGAAAAAGCTGAGGCCAAAGAGGTTAAATGCCGCTGTCACTCTCCCATGTGTTGCTAGTGCCCAGGTGATGATTCATGCAGGCCTGGCATTTCCATCATGGCTGATTCTCCTTCAGGCTGTACTTTGGGTTAAGACACCAGACTTTTTTTCCATATGTTATCCAGGAAGGCAGATACATAAGAAGCCTGCTGCTTGGAATGTTGAAGCTGCGAAGAAGTGGTGATCAGGAAACTGTGGCTGAGCCAACAGAGGATACCAAGGTGACTAGAGGCCACGAGGCAGAACACGCCTACCCTATTCACCTGGTGCCAGCCTCACCACCCAAGAAAGCTTGCCTTCCCCCATGGTCCCAAGACAATAACCCGGGCCACCCTGTGAGTTCTCTGTTGACCTATAAACATGATTCCTTTCTTTAGTTTGAGTTGTGTTTGGTAATTAATGGCTTCAAGGTGATTCTTCAGACTTGACTGGAGGATTCCCAGCATGGGATAGGATTTCAGGTCAGCTTAAGAGCAGCAGGGTGGGGTGGGGGGACAGGCAGCATTCTTCACGGAAATGTAGAGTTGTATTCTTTTAGGAAGATGAATGTCAAAACTTTTCAAAGCCTCGTCAGAGTAATTTTGGGTGGTGATATCAATCAACCGGGATAACCAGATTTGTAAATCCTGTCTGAAAATGTTTTCATTCTTCCCTTAAAAGTATCTGTTACTGCTGAATTTTGACTTATGAAAACAATTTCTTGTCTTTGTTCTCAGTTTTCCATCTTAGGTCTTGGCCAGTTTTAAGGACTAGTAGGAATTTCAAGGTTGGCTCACAAAATTACCAGCCTTTCTCTTCTTTAAGTCTTAAGAAACTGTAAGCAGGAAACATGAGAGCAGTGCTATTCATTCACTCAGGCCGCAAAGTAGAATCGTAGTTCATATAGTTTTGTACAGTGACTGTGTAAATCAGAGTGCTGGCCTGAGGGCCTACAGAATCCTGATGTGTCTAACTCTTCCAAGGGAGATTCCACAGTGCCAGTCACCCTTTGGTGCTGAGTTCTGTGTATTTTTGTCATGGAGGTCCCCACACAGAGGTGCTGGCGTGGATGTGTCTAGCCACTTCCGATATCTCAGGGCTTGATACTCCCACGGCCTCCACGTGGGAGATTGGTAGTTGGGAAAAGAAAAGCTGAAACAGCAGCGTGTACTGCACAAGTTTTTCCTCTAGACTGGATTAAGCTGGCGTATGGATGCGTGAGGTGGAGGAAACAAACTCTCAGGGGGGCGGTGTCGGTTGACCCTGGAACGGCCCTAAGAAGGTGCGCCCTTCTGGAGCAGGGCCAGAGGCTGGCTGCCTCAGTGACGCTGTGGAGATGTCTCTGGCCTTTCCAGACGGATTCTACTTCCGCACTCTGCGCTGAAGCTCAGAACTGACCCTGGACTCCCTTGTCCCTGGCTTCTAGTTAGTTTTACTTGGGGAATTTACAGGAGACCATTGGAGGGAAGAATGGGATTAGGGTACAATTCCCCTTATTCCCTTTGGTCTTAGCGCTTAGTGTTTTTCTGAAGTAAAGGCCATGGCCGGTCAGCTGGTTACCTGGTAGAAGGTGACAGAGCACATTGGTCTATCCAGTCTGTACGATGAGAGAAGCCGGCTTGTCTCTGTGGATAACAGATGGGTTTGCTCCAGTCACAGCGAATGAAGTATCTATGCCACACTTCTGAATGTCATGAACCAATCAAACAGACACATAAATTCGCCATTACACCCAGGCAGAAGGAGTCTGAGAAACACCTCAGCTGGGAGAAGACGGGCCTTGGTGACTGTGTCCAACCCCTCTCTTTACCATGATGGAGAAGGGCAGAGAAAGCTTCCGGAGTTCTCCTTGATCAAGCATGCAATCACTTAACCACAGGCTCAGGAGGAGCGAGCTGGGCTGCTGCCCAAAGCCCGCTCTGCTCACACGCGCCCGCTGCCCTCTTGCACCCTGGGAGAGCCCCACGCCCCGCTGGGACAGCAGTTGCTGTCTCTTACTGACCAGCGCCTGGGTCTGTGCCTGGCAAAGAATGATCTGCTGTAGTAAAACTCACTAGTCTGTGTCCACATCCAGGACCATTTCTCTGAAATCATTTGCTTGTCCATTTATTCACTCACTAATTCCTGAAACTCATCTTTATTGAGAGGAAGTGAAATGACAATCACTTTTCTAGGTTCTGGAGATGTTGCATTGAATGCATTTTGGAGTGTATTGCCCTAGAGACAAGACAGTGATAAACCAATAGTTCTTCAAATGATTACATTATAATGGCAATAAATACATTGAAAAAAGTATGTCAGGAACAATGAAAGCATATAACAAGTAAAAGAGACACAGAGCTGGTTGTCAAGCCTATTTCCTTGTACTCCTGGGCATAGAAGTAATCTGTATTTTTCACCAGCTGAAAGTGGAAATATAATCGAGGTGTCGTCAGTAATACAGTGTGTGAGAGGAAATTTATGTCATTTCCCCCATCTGACTCACAGAACCCCTCTATTACGGCCTAAAACAAATGAGTGTGGTGAACCTCGAAGCTATACATTGAAAATGGCTGAGTCACACACACGGAAGAAGCCAGGTTTTGAAATTGCCACGCAGAAGACAACCTACCAGACACCAACCTTTGACTGCTACATGTGGGAAATTAATTTGTATGGGGTTTAGACACTGGAAGCTGTTATTTGTTTTATTCTGAAACTAGAATTACTGTAACTGATGCAGGAAATAGTTCTGAAGTTATGATTCCACAGAAACGTGAAAGTCATACCATCTATAAAAAATAGTCAAAATAGGAGATACTGACCCATCAGTAGGCAGTCAGGAAACAAAATGTGGGTCTGCGCTGTGAGCAGGAAATAAATATTTGCTAATGATAGCTGGAATGCAAAAGAGGTGCCTGTTGAGCGTATAGTTTGGGTCCTTAAATGGGATGATCTTATACCTCAGGGGATACTGGGCAGTGTTTGGAGAATTTTCATCATTATACACAGGGAGATGTTATCATAGTCACAGAGGGCACAGGACAGGGACAATGACAAACACCTTTGAATGCACAAGAGTGACCTCGGCTGTGTAAATCTGTCTGATCTAGAAATGTCATTGGTACTGGGTTTGATGAGCGGTTTTGAGGGATGCATTAGAAAGAGATTAATCATGTAATCATTGGCTTTCATTTCTACCTTTTACAAGGATATTACTAGAGCACAAAGAAAATGCAGAAATAAACAGATGGTCCATCGGCAAAAGGGGAATATGGAGAATTGTGTATCCTCATGGAAGTCCTGCTTCAAAACCCCAAACCATAATACACAAGATCTAAAGCCTCCTCTAGAGCCTTGGGGTAGAGATTAAGTGAAAGGTATAAATAGATACCTTGTATTTATTCAAGAGTGATTGCCTGGGAGGTAGGAGGCAGGGACCCAAATCAGGCTTGAGAATTTTATTTAGGAAAGAATTTTGGCAATAGTTACTGGTTCATGGAAAGATTAAAATGTAAACCAGAAGACAGTGAAGTAGTCAGCAAGAATTTGCAGGAATGATATTGTCAAAGAATTTTGTTCATTAGAGAAATTAGTGTTACCTTACTGAATAGTCTCTTGTGAGGGAAGTAAGAAAATGATCTTGTGGAAGTAGAATTCAAATGGAGTTCTGAAAAATAAAAAAGAATAATAAAAAAAGTTAACGGAGTAGTGTACTATGTCATCCCTGATGAAGAACTGAATGAGAGTCACTGTGCCTGGCACACAGCACGGTAAGGGCTCGGGAGAGATGGGCTGTTGGGAAGAGTGACCTTAAAGATCATGGTGGAAGGTTTGATAACTCATGCCTGTCGTATCATCTTAGTTGTCTAATTTGTTGTACGGAGTGCTCAGAGCATGTTGTAATAATCCCATTTCCATTTGTAGCATGAATATATCATCCCACTGCCTGTCGACCTGCATAAGCTCCTGATGCTGAGTCATGTGTTAAACATAGGGAGAGTCTCTGGGACAGGAGGGTGCACTTTTGACTCTCAGTTACTAGATATTCTGCCTTTGACACAGACATATACCCCGAAGGAAGATTATGTAAAGATGCGGGGAGACAGCAGCCCTCTTTAGTCAACGGGAGAACTTCAAAAGACAAGAGTCATGCAGACACCTTGAAGTCTGATGGTTACTCTCTGCGACTGTGGGAACAGAAATCTGTTTCATGGCATCCAAGCGATATTCGTGACAGCATACCAGGCAGACTAGAGCAAGCCAGGACAGGCTTCTGCCAACTTAATTCTCTTCTCTGGGTCACGTTTTTCCCCTGTAAGGTGTTCTATGAGTCACAAAAACTATGTACTTACGTTTGAAGATTAGCAGAGGAAACCAAAACACTTGATCTCGGTAAACTTACTAATGCTTATTTTAAAGAATTGTCTCCTTTATGGCCACTCTTAGCAGATATAGACTTTTTTTTCATAAAATATACTTTTCTCTTGTCCTTTAAAAATGTGTATTGGGCCGGAGATTTAGCTCATTGGTTCCAGAGCCTGCCTCGCAAGCGCAAGGTCCTGAGTTCGATCCCGGTAACCACATACAGTGCTGGGCATGGTGACTCATGCCCACCAGCAATCAATACCACATACCACAGTGCCGGGCATGATGGCTCAAGCCTGTCATCCCAGCACTCGGGAGGCAGAGGCAGGAGGATTGCTGGGTTTGACGCTTGCCTGGGCTACATAGTGAGCTCAGAGCCAGCCTGAACTACAAAAGCGAGACCCTGTCTAAAAAAAAAAAAAAAAAAAAAAAAAAAGTTTATTTTATTTGGTTAAATACTGTTTAATTTAGCTTTGCATAAAATATTCTTACCCAGAATATTTCTGATGGCTTATGCAAGTAGCAAAGAACTCTTGATTTGTTTTTCTACCCTAGCAAAAAGTTTTCACTTTGTTTATACTTTTTGTCTTACTACTTTAAAGATTTATAAAGCATTATATATCAGCTCAATGTTTTTATGATAAAACACATTAAGAGCAGAATGTAGGGCAAAGCCTTGAGTGACACCTAGATTAGTTATTAAGTGGCTATGTTCTCGGGTTGTCTAACTGGCTTTTCTTGGTCACCTAACCACTTCGCAATATTGCATCAAGCCCACCATTGACTCACCTGGTCACTCATTCATCACCTTATAAAGAAACAGACTGTGGGCTTTGTACACACTAGACACTACAGCGGATATTGGTGACTCAGTGACCAATGTGACTAGCCATTGTATCACTATATTATTGTGGAGCATTTCATGAAATAAATATGTATCAAAGAACTACAGAAATAAGTGTGAAATTACAACTTTATTACCTCCTGTGAGGAGACAATTCTGGAACTTGGGAAGCAAATGTAGGGGGACTTACTCAAAGAGGTGTTTAAGGGCTGTCTCCCCGCAAAAGCAACAATTGACTTGAAATCTGACAAAAGAAATAGGTACCAACAAGATGACTGGGAGGATTGTAAAAACGGCAAAGGATCAGAGATATGAAACCATTTTATTACTTCCATTATTATCTAATAAGTAGACACTTGTTTTTTTTTTTTAATCTGGTCAGTGAAGATATTATATGTCATATGGTAATTTAAGTATTATAATACTTTATAATTCCTTATGGGGAATAAATTATTCCAAACTTTAAATTGATATACTCACAAAGTTCAATTACTAGCTGTCACATTTCTGGGAAGAATTAGTTGAAAAAAACTACTTATGATGGCTATTTTACATTTTATAGGCATTTTTGTAACCTATTTTAAAGAATTAACTTTTATAGGTCCTGTGTTCCTCATGTAAAGTTTTAATTATGGATTTTTTTCTGCATATTCTCTCATGTATTTAAAACAGGGTTAACTCTTTCCAGCTTAACCCTACTCATCATAAACCTCTTGTAGTAACAAACTTTATTTTTGAGGCTTCTGACCAGTAAGTGAATACTTTCAGAAATAACCATCTGAACCCAGTAGGCACTGCTCAGAAACAAACTAGCCAATTCCCTAAAATGAAGGAATTTTATAAAGACTGTGCTAACATAATAAAATGCTATTTGTCCCTCGGGAGAGGACTTCAAAGGGATAGCCACCGTGTCCTCTTACACATAGCATGGCTTCTGTCCCACCTGGCCTGACACCAAGCCAGCATAATTGATTAAACTCTTCTCACTGGCAACAAACTGAACCCAGATGTGAATGAGGGCGCTGGGCTAGTTTTGCACTTCGTCTTGGCAGTGCTAATACATCAATTTTCTTCAAAACTTTTCAGTACCTGGAGACTCTCAGCTTTGCTGTAGAGGTTAAGCTCATAGATGTTCATGAACCTCTAGCAGTTCCTTTACTATTCTCCAGATGGACAATGAGCTGAACAGATTTCATTTCTCATTCCTTTCATAAAGTACTGGTAGTGTGTGTGTGTGAGGTAGAGAGATACCAAAGAGATAGATTTCAGATCGTCTCAGGGCAGCTTAGCAGATCATCCTCTAGAGCAGAGAGTGCATTGAGTTTCAGCTGGTGAACAGTTCCACAGCAGATAATGAGTCTTTGGATGTGTCTAATTCGAGCCAAGTGTTTGGCGCGGTGACATGACTGCAGCGAGGTAGAATCCTTACCTCAGACTAGTCGCTTACGTGCAGCAGTTTCTAAAGTTCAGTGTGTAGGGCTCATCAGGCTGGGATGTTTGGAAAAGATGAAAACATAGGTGAAAGTCTGCTTGTGTTGAGGGGAGAGAGACCGTAAGGTCAACAAACAGCGCTAAGTCGAAACCACTAGTGAGCTTCACAACATGTCTTAGAAATCGCAAGTTGTTTTGCTTTTGGGAGACGCTGGAATGACTTGTGGCTGAGGCTGTCAGCGTGCTAGACCGCAGTCTCACGGCGGCCTCTGGTCTTCCTGGCACTGTAGGACTGTAAAGCTCCAAGGGCCGAGAGGAAGCCCTGCCCTCAGGCCTGCAGTTCACCAGCCTCGTAACAGGAGACGACTCAAGACGGATCGTCCTAAAACATCAAAGAAGAACTTTATGAAGACTAATTTCTTGTCACTCTTTCACATTCTCCACATCAGATTTTAAAGAAAAATAAATCTCTTGTCAAGCTGCCACTTTGAAAATGTGGAACACAGAATTCTCCCGATCGCTTACTCCATCCCATTCTTTTCTTAATTCATGAATATACTTAAGATTTTTTATGTACATGACAGGCGGTGTTAGGGTGGGAGGAGAGGAAATAAAATAGAATAAAGAAAATTTATTTTTATTCTTCTGTCTGGAACTCAGTAAAGAGTGGTGTAGTCCTAGGGATTCTTTCCTTTCTCTGCTCTAAGATTACCGTTCAAAGCGCTACAATCCTTAGCTCTATACGTGGAACAATATGAGCGCCCCCTGGTGGACGTTACAGCCTTTTTGTTTTTGCATGTGTGGACCGAACACAACTAAGTATGGGGAAAATAAGTTTTATGTTTCAAATGTCCTCTTTGAACTTCTGAAATTCTTGGAAAATTAGCTCCTGATGTTCTAGGATGGTAACAGCAGAAAATAGTTTCATAAAACGAGAGGATAAAAGGCAGGCGGGAGTGGCACCCCGGTCCTATTAGCCATCAACATAGTGTCTTGAAATTGAACAGAATTCAGAACCTGATGGGAAAACTCAAGTGTCTCAGGGAAAGGCCAACGGCCCAGCTCCTTGACCGTCAGTCTGAAGGCCAGAAATTCTCTCATTAAGAATGAAACATTAATGACATAACTTGGGTTCTGGCAAAGCATGTAAAGATCTGTGACTTGGTCTTCAGTGGTTAAAATTCTTTAAAAATAAAGGAAGAGAGAAAGAACAAAAGAAAAGAAAGAAAACCACAACTATTTCGTTTCATCCTCAAATAGTGTAAATGACCAGAGCCAATAGCCTTTTGCCATGAGGGCTCAGGAAGCATGCTTTTCCCTTATTTATTCAGACATCGTTCATTTTCTTTGTTGCAGGGTCACACAGTAAAGGCTGAAAGCTGACTATTTAGTTCTTACTTTGAATCTCCTTCAATTTTTACTTAGCAGAAGGAAAGCAGTGGTTGAGTGATTGGTTAGCCTCACCTTCTTCTCTGTTGGATTCTCTTTGCCTCCCTAAGTTGATGAGATCAATAGCCAAATGTAGTCAAGGAGAATTTTCAAAATATAAATACTAAGACAGCAAAGCAAGGTCATTTCTCTTCCATGTCTATTTGAGAGCTTGTAGTTTTTCTTGAAATTGGACATTTGGGCAGAATTCACTCACTTCTGTGTCTTTATAATTATAATGTGTTGTTTTCTAAATAAAGAATGGATTCAAGTTTAGTATCTTTGGAAGATTTCAGAAAAACTCAAGTAGTACAAATCACACATCATCCTATTTCCTGGAGAAAAATAGTCATTCATATATTTTTTGTGTGTGTTCTGTATATGAGTAGGCCTGGGTGGCTGTGGGTAAACACATTTAACAATGAAACTTGCATTTTCTGTGTCATACAAGCTTCTGTGGATCCTAATAAACATGGTCACTGTTTTGTGGCATCTGAGCACTCCTCTTTCTTAGTGAGGCTATGACAGTGTATCATATAGGGAGTCCATGACTAATCTAAGCGACTTCTGACAAAGCAGTCTTCCTACTTTAAAATGCTGAAGTCTGTGGCCTAGGTTTTGATTGTGAGATGGTTCTTGGTTCTACATGGATGATGTACAGGTAGACTGAATTCTTCATGTTTTTAGTCATTTCATAGCCTCTCAGGCACAAACTTTAGACCTTCCAAATATGCTATTATTGAATTTTTTAATCTGAAAAAATTGTTTGGCACTTTTTCTCCTAATAAGTTTAAGGCAGAGGAAGGAGCATTACTTTGAGAGCTGGCTTTTTTGGTTTTAGGCAAGAAATATCTTCCAGGGAGATGTAATACACATCCTAGAAGTAGCTGTTTTATTCTGTGCTGCTGGTTTTCTGGAGAAATCCACTTTTCCACCGACCCATGGTGAGGTCTCCTGCACGGAACAGACTCTCACCACCAATGAGAAGGGTGCGGTCGAGGCAAACCTGGCAGTCGGCACAACCATAACACCGGTAGTTAAAGCAAGTGTGAGGTTGAAGTTAGAAAGAGCCATGACAGTGAGTCAAGGAGATTCTCTGAACTCCGACCATAAGGGAGAAGAGCCGGCAATGCAGGGTGGAGTTCACAGCAAGAGCGACAAACTGAAAGAATCTCTCCTGGATTATCAGCTCTGCACAGATGGGTGGTCAATAGGAAACACGTGTCAGCAGGACGTTCATATTCTTAGCACAACTTCTCAGACACCAATGTTCTGTAACTGAATACTTGTACAGTTCCATGTGTTATAGTAAGTACTTAAGGAGCTGAATGTGTGGAATAATTTGTTCCACTTGAAATTATAAATGATGTAACATGTTCTAAAGGAAATACTTAAAGTCTATTAGACCATATCCACAAATATATGTATGATGAGAATGTATGTAACTAGATACATGCATAAACACACACACAAGTTAACTGACTTTCCAGCAGCCAAATAAGTAAAACAGTTTAGTATGTTAATGCGATTTCAATGAAGACAGAAACAGCTCAGTGATTTTAATAGCAATAGATTCTTATAAAGAATTGCCAACTGTAGCTAAAAGTTGAAATAACTAGGCCCTGTGTAATAAAGACAGATATAAACAACAAAGGAGTAGTGTGTAAAGGAGCAGAACTAGAACACCTCACGGAGAGACATCCTTCTTTCCAGTGTCGAGATTTGGACATTGTGGGGTGGCATGGCTCTGCCTCTGTGGAGGACAGGAAAGTGCAGGTGGTCCTGGCCATCTGCCTTTGGAAAGTTGGCCAACACATGTCATTGGGTTGTCCAGGAAAGCCGAGTGTGCCAGCAAGTCTCACTAGAAGAAGCTCAGAGAGATGAGGGGAGCTTCAGGCTTGGGAGTCCTTCCTGCTGCCATACACAGGAGAAGCCAGGTATGCTGCTGCAGCCTGTGGAGAGAACATGTGAGAAGCAGAGAGCAAAGTCTTTCTTTCTGCAGTAGCCTTGGCCAAAAAGTCTTAACAATTGGCAGCTAGCAAAGGAAACATATTCACAGGGCCCAGATGTACTTTTTTAGTGCAGACAATGAAGGGTGAATTTAGATTTTGGAAGCAGTAAGTAGATACACATGACAATCAATTACCATATACACTGTGTCTACACAACAGAGCCTCCAGTGCACAATTCTGAGACAATTCTCTTAAATATGTTCATGAAATGACTCTTAAAGGAGACATTCAATGGTATGACATGATGGAAGCATTTTCTCAACAAAACCCATTGAATCCACAGTAGAATTACATAACTCCAGTCTTATTCACATAGTTCAAAGAAAGATTCTTAAACTGCTATTGGCTGATGTAGAAATACCTCGGTATGTTTGAATTTTTCTAATCATATCCTCAACAGGTCTGTTTGTCAGTAAAAATTTTGACTTCTGACTTACATATAGCCGCAGTAGCATAGGACAGAGATATGTGAGGGGCCACCATGGAAGAGGGGCAAGAAGAGGAGAACCATGGTAGGAAGTGTAGCTGCTGTGGCCGGTGTCCTTAAATGAAGACAGTATCCCTGGGTTCTCAGCAGTCAGAGTTGACCACACCAAAGGGACATCACTCAGTGAGTAGCAGAAGGGCTCCTGCTCCTTTCACTGTGGAGTCAGCCAACTTAATGTTAAATGTCCACACAGTAAATACTTTCGCTCGAAGGAAACCATGGGCAGTGCAGAACAGGTGGGCATGGCCCCGTCCCAGTACCGGTCCACTACTTTGCTACAGGTTGCTGAGACCTGCTTTTTGGTGAAAGACAATACTCAACTACCTTCTTGTGCTAGGGCTTCATACTTTCCTAACTGTGCAGATGAATGGCAGTTTTTTTTACTGATCTTTCCTCTTTTTATTGAGTTTATTGGA
This sequence comes from Thryonomys swinderianus, assembly GCA_004025085.1. NCBI lineage: Eukaryota > Metazoa > Chordata > Mammalia > Rodentia > Thryonomyidae > Thryonomys > Thryonomys swinderianus. The sequence continues at coordinate 45,673 of PVIC010008443.1, forward strand.
ACCATTTAGGTATATATTATGATCACATTCGTCACTGAGAATTTGCTCCCGTACATGATATATCTTCTCATTTTTTCCGTCTCCCTGCCTTCCCTACAACATCACCACTTATATACATAAGTTTCGTTTCCATGTTTTTATTTTAGCCATCAATAGTTTTTCTTTCTCTTACTTACTTTCTCCTGCTCTGCCTCTTTTACTAATCTTGAAAAATGGTCAACATGTTATTCAGCAAAAGGTCAGATATTAAATGTATCATGGGTGAGTCACTATTTCTGACATTTTTTCCTTCTCCTCACTCACTATCTTCTTTTCAATAATTATTTGAAAATACAGAAGGCTTATTTTATTTTTGAAACAGAGTTTCCTTCTGTAATGGAGACTGGTCATTGTGTAGCCTGGGCTGGCTTTGAATGAATGGCGATCCTCCCACCTCAGCCTCCTGACTATCGGGATTACACATATGTGAGCCACTACACTTGACTGGAAAGAGCTATATAAAACAGGCCACAGACTGGCTTCGTAATGGATATTCTAGAAGAATGATTTCAAAACTTTTGTTTTAAATGCTAGAGATTTCAGCGGCAGATGTAAAGGGTTGAAGTCCCGTCTGTGTTTACGGCTGCTGTCCTGCACGAGGTGTCTGTCTGGACAGAATTAACTCTCTGTCTTTTCTTCACACTCACATATATTTATGCCCCAAGACTCGCACATGCGCCACTAGTACCCAGTGTTTCCTCAGTCCGTCTTGTATTTCAGAATATCTTTGTGTTGCCTTTCTGGAAGAACTATTCCTCATTCTGTAGGGAAGTGTTGGTCCTGCCTACAGGTTGTCACAGATATCACCTTAAAGGCATTGATTCTTTGTTAAAGAAAAGCTTTGTTTAACATGTTGAAAATAGTTTTGGCATCATGCTTTGCAAAGGTCTCCAGCATGAAGTTTGGCTTCGTGAACTGTGAATTACTTAACTGTGGTGTGATCGAAATACACATTGGATGCCTCAATTAAAAAAAAAATATTATGCTAGCAAAAGACACAGTGCCATGAATCTCCCTCATAATCTTCCCTATCTTTTAATTTTCCTTCTTGCCACTTTCTGAAGCACTTCTGGAAACCCCCTTTCAGGAGTATCATCACAAAATGTGATAAAATATATGGTGAACGCAGCTGCTGATTTCAACCCAATGAAAGGCCAGCTGGTAAAAATATTCCCGTGTGTCTTTTCCCACCTCCTTCACTGAATCTTGTTCTGAGGATTCGGGACTTGAAGGCAGCCGCAACATGGCAACTAAAGACACAGAGGAGGATGTCCACAACTGCCTCAGAAAGTGGGGAGAACAGGGACTAAGTCGGTTTGAAGCAAGGGGAGCATCCTGAGGGGTGAGGGCTGTGTGTCTTTCTTATAATAAAAATTTATAATTTTTTTTTTGAGACAGGGTCTCGCTTTGTAGTTCAGGCTGGGCCTCTGCTCACTATGTAGCCCAGCAAGCCTTGAACTCAGCAATCCTCCTGCCTCTGCCTCCTGAGTGCTGGGATGACAGGCGTGAGCCACCATGCCCGGCACTGTGGTATGTGGTATTGATGGCTGGTGGGCGTGAGTCACCGCGCCTAGCATTGTATGTAGTTACCAGGATCGAACTCAGGACCTTGCGCTTGCAAGGCAGGCACTGGAACCACTGAGCTAAATCTCCGGCCCAAAATTTATAAATTTTTAGTTTAACACTCATTGCGTAGTCAGATCATGCTGTGTGGGGCCTTCACTGTGCCTAGCAGAAATTGCACCAGAGAAGATTAAGTGTCCGGAAGCTGTTTCTATGGCTGCTCAGCTTTACTTCACAGACTATGGTTCCTCTGTGCTTTAGGCTAGTTCTGGAAGAGCTGGTAAGAAAGGGTGGTGGGCTACTGAGGCGCTGATGTAAGAGACCCAAGCCCTTCTTTTTCCTGAGGTCTCCTCAGTATGCACAGAGGGCAACTCTACCTTTCACTGCTGTGAGCAGGGCTCTGGGGACGCTCACTGAGGTTGACTATGGCTGTTCTCCATGTTACCTGGTGTTTCTCATGGAGGATCATCATTCTCCATGAGGGGACAGTTGGCCTCCTGGTTTATTTTGGAAGTGACACGGGCCACTCCAGGTCAAGGCATGTGTATGTAGCGTGGCTTATCTCTGACTCCATGATGGTGCTGCTCCAGACAAATGCCTGTACTGTCAGCTGTGGATGTGGAGGTCAGAGTCATTGCTACAAGTCCCAGCGCTCCTGCCACGGTGTTACACCACAAGCACAAATGACTAGTGAGCTTCTACTTTATAGGCCGGTAGGATTTGGGTGGGGTTTGATGCTATAGCAAAGTCTATTGAGTTCTCTCTTACATAGAAACTGATGTCATGCCTAGATGAGACTTTCAAGTCAGTTCTTTTCAAATGGACATGAAAATATTTTTTTTCTGGAGAAAGAAAAAATGAACATGATATTTGTAA
>PVIC010008444.1:0-48182 GCA_004025085.1 Thryonomys swinderianus
AGAATTTGCCTATCTGTGATCTATTGATTTCACTTATTAGTATATCCTCCAGGTGTCTCCATTTGCACCTAAATGGATTGAGCTTGTCATTCTTTATGGCAGAGTAATACTCCATTTTATAAAAAACCCACATCTTTATCCACTCTCCAGTTGATGGGCATTTGGGTTGTTTCCAAGATTGAGCTATCATGAACTGAGCTGCTTTGAACAAGGGTGTACATCTGTCTTTCCAATGTGAGTTTTTAAATTCTTTTGGGTATATTCCTAGCAGGGGGATAGCAGGGTCAAATGGGACCCCTAGTCCTAGTTTTCTGAGAAATCTCTACACGGATCTCAATTGCTTGGTTTCTTATGCAAGCATTTGTAAGTTTTTTGTCTCATTTGTCTATTTTTTTTTGAGATAGGGTCTTGCTTTTGTAGTTCAGGCTGGCCCTGAGCTTACTATGTAGCCCAGGCAAGCCTGGAACTCAGCAGTCCTCCTGTCTCTGCCTCCCAAGTGCTGGGATTACAGGCATAAACCACCATGCCTGGCACTGTGGTATGTGATATTGATTGCTGGTAGGCGTGAGTCACCATACCCTACATTGTATGTGGTTACCGGGATCAAACTCAGGACCCTGCTGGAACCACTGAGCTAAATCTCCAGCCCCTCATTTGTCTATTTTTAATTTTTTTTTTGACACGGTCTCGCTTTGTAGTTCAGGCTGGCCCTAAATTCACTATGTAGCCCAAGCAAACCTTGAACTCAGCAATCTTCCTGTCTCTGTCTCTCGAGTGCTGGGATTACAGGCGTGAGCCGCCATGCCCGGTTGTCTATTTTTAATTTTGTTACCTGTGCCTATGGGATCATGCCCAAGAAATAGTTGCATGCTTGGATTACATATTATATAGCTCAGACTGTCCTTGAACTCATAGTAGTCCTTCTTCCTCAGCCTCCTGAGTACTGGGATTACAGATGTGCCCTACCACACCAGGTTCTATTATGTCTTTTTAATTTTTATAGTATTTTATTTTTTTTTGAGACAGGGTCTCACTTTGTAGTTCAGGCTGGCTCTGAGCTCACTATGTGGCCCAGGCAAGCCTCGAACTCAGCAATCCTCCTGTCTCTGCCTCCTGAGTGCTGGGATTACAGGCGTGAGCCACCACGCCCGGCACTATGGTATGTGGTATTCATTCTTGGTGGGCATGGCTTACCACGCCCAGCATTGTATGTGGTTAACAGGGATTGAACTCAGGACCTTGGCACTTGTGAGGCAGGTGCTAGAACCACTGAGCTAAATCTCTGGCCCTATTTTTAATTTTTGAGACAAGCAGTCCATCTGGCCTTAAACATGCCATGTAGCCAAGGGTGGCCTTGAACTTGTGGTGATCCTCCAACCTCAGCCTCCTGAATGCTGGGATGACAGGTGTGTGTCACCACACCCAGCTGTTTTGTATTTTTTTTTCTCCCTCTAGTTGAGTATATTAGTACATTTTAGGAATACATTATGATCACATTCAACATTGAAAATTTGTACCTGTACATGATGTATATCTTGATTGTCTTTTAGAAGGACATTTTGGGCTGAGAGTGTGGCAACAGTAGCAGACCTCCTGCCTAGTGTGGGCAAGGCCCTGGAGTAATCCCCAGTGCAATAAACAAACAAGAGCTTTTCATTGTGAAATATAAAACACATACCAGGTCAAGAAATGGAACCTTGCCAACACTCAGAGCCTCTTGGTGCAGTGTCTTCTTGTTGTTCTCACATGTGTAACTATTAGGCTGATTGTATAAGTTTCTTAGCCCCACTGGGATTTGAGCCCAAAGCTTTTATTTATTTATTTATTTATTTTTGAGACAGGGTCTCGCTTTGTAGTTCAGGCTGGCCCTCAGCTCACTATGTAGCCCAGGCAAACCTCAAACTCAGCAATCCTCCTGCCTCTGCCTCCCGAGTGCTGGGATTACAGGCGTGAGCCACCACGCCCGGCACTGTGGTAGGTGGTATTGATTGCTGGTGAGCGTGAATCTTCACGCCCAGCATTGTATGTGGTTACCGGGAATCAAACTCAGGACCTTGCACTTGCGAGGCAGGTGCCGGAACCACTGAGCTAAATCTCCGGCCCGAGTGCAAAGCTTTTGCACTGAACTACTGTACATCAAACTCATTTTAAATTTTTGAGACAGGATCTCATTAAGGAGCTAAGTCGCCCAGGCTCAACTTGAACTTGCAGTCTTCCTGTTTCAACCTCCCAGAAATCTGGGATTATGTGTCACTGTGCCCAGTTTTTTTTTTTTTTTTTTTATATTTCTATGACCCAGTCATGCATCTGTAAACACTACTGTTTTTCTGATTTAACTCTTATTTTTCCTACACTGATTTATGTTTGGTCTGTTTTGCTCATTATGTTTGTGAGTCCACATTATACCAGGTAGATCCCAAAATTTTTAATTGCATGATGGAAATGAAATAGGAAAATCAAAGACTTATAAGTTAAGACATTCTTTATTTCTGGCTTTAGTGTTATTCAGTAAAAATAGTTTTCAGCAAGGGACTTGAATATTCAGGATCTCTTTTTTTCTTCTCTAAAACCTGACAGAATGTGTTTGATGACCATAGGATTCCTTTAGCCCTAAAACTGCTCAAACTGGATAAGTAAATGTTTTACTAAGCTATCTCTAATTTGTTTCATCTTTGTTTTCATTAGGTTGTCTTGGAGATACCCAGTTTTGTTTTAGATTTCGACAGTCTGCTGGGAGGAGGATGTCACTGCATTGTCTTCTGGATCAATTTGACAAAGACTTACCAGTTTACTTAAAGGTTGGAAAGTAGTTATAGAAACATGTCCATGGGCGAAATCATTTTTAGAACTTACTACATTAGAACCCTGTTTTTTCAATTACCTCTTACAGCATTCAGAAATATGTTACTGGGTCGGAGATTTTGCTCAGTGGTTCCAGCATCTGCTTAGCAAGTGCAAGGTCCCTGGTTCGATCCCCATTAACCACATACAACAGTACTGGGCGTGGCGACTCACCCCCACCAGCAATCAGTACCACACACCACAATGCGTATGTGGTGGCTCACGCCTATAATCCCAGCACTTATGAGGCAGAGGCAGGAGGATTGCTGTGAGTTGGAGGCTTGCCTGTGCTACACAGTGAGTCAGGGTCAACCTGAACTACAAAGTGAGACCCTGTCTCAACAATTTTTTTTTAGTTTTCTTTTGTTACTTTATTATATAGCTGAATTTCTTCAAAGAATCTGATAAGGTTTTAGCATCTGAGTGAATGAGACATAAAGTTAGTAGTCTTGAAACATGTAATGCCATAGTAAATTAGAATGCTGAGATGATTTTCTTTTGTTAATAATCTTTGTTTAGATTTGGGGGCAGGGGTACCACAAACAGTACCATTCAGAATTGAAATAGTCATTCCCAGTGATATTCCTTATACTTTATGATAGTATATAGTTGGGTTTTTTAAAGTTTTCTAATGAACTTTGTTTATGGTTGTTGTTTATTGAAACAATTTTAATAATTCAGATGATTTTGGAATCTTTATGTTTCTCTCTATGGTACTCTATGCTTATATCCAACTGCATGAGGACCATTTTCACCTGAATATCTTGTCAGCACATCTAGATTGAACTTGACATCATGGGCTTGTAGTCAGCTTTTGCAGTTGACCTTCCTGTTCTGATTGTGACAGAAACCCTCTCAGCAAAACATTTCTTTTTTTTTTTGTGTGTGCTGGGGATTGAATTCTGGACCTTGCCGGGCAGGCACCAGCACCACTGAACTAAATATATATCATTGGGAAAATACACAATTTGTTTATTTTTTTTTAATTTCAGAAACTACTGTAGATATGAATAATGAATTTAAACTGAGTGTGTAAGGGAATAGTCTACAGTGTTTCTTAGTCTCTTAGATTATAAATCTTTTATCTTTGGGGAAGTTAGTAGGTTTTTATTGGCAACGGTTACTTGTTGGTAAAAAAGATAACAAGTTCTTTGTTCCTCACATTTTGATTTGGGTTGGTAAAGGAACTGGATCTTAATATTAAATGATGACCATATATATAACATTAATATTTTTATTTTGTCACATTTTTATAGAAAGACCCTGCTTATTATTATGGATATGTGTATTTTCGGCAAGTTCGAGATAAAAGTCTTAAGAGAGGCTACTTTCAGAAGGTAATTTTCATGTATACTAGTAAAGTATTTTTCTATGGTGATTAGAAAAATAGAAACAGATTTAACAGTCTTTAAAATTTAGGCATATCATCTTTAAAAGTAGTAGACTTTGTTAGTCTACTTTTTAGATTATACATACTTAATCCTAGATTTTAAAGTGCTATTGAAGTTTTGCTAATCCTGATAATAAGTCTATAAAAGGGTCTTCTTGGGCCGGAGATTTAGTTTAGTGGTTCTGGCACCTTCTTAGTAAGCGCAAGGCCTCTGGTTCAATACCCAGTAACCACATACAACAATACCTGGCATGGTGTCTCTCACCCACCAGCAATCAGTACCACGTACCACAGTGCTGGGCATGGTGGGTCAAGCCTGTAATTCCAGCACTCGGTAGGCAGAGGCAGAGGATTGCTAAGTTTGAGGGTGGCCTGGGCTACATAGTGAGCTCAGGGCCAGTCTGAGCTACAAAGTGAGACCCTGTGTCAAAAGAAAAAAAAAGTCTTCTCAATTTTGACATTTTAGAATAACTGAAAGGGAGATTATATTACTGTTACAGCTAATAAAAGTTTACAGTATCTTTTTTTGAATAACCAGGAAGTAAACTTCAGCAACATTTTAGTGATTATTGTTTCCATTCTAATGCACAGTCTTTTAAAAAGAAATAAAGAACAATGGGCCGGAGGATTAGCTCAGTGGTTCCGGTGCCTGCCTCGCAAGCGCAAGGTCCTGAGTTCGATCCCCGGTGACCACATATAATGCTGGGCGTGGAGGCACGCCCACCAACAATCAACACCGCATACCACAATGCCCGAAGTGGTGGCTCACGCCTGTAATCCCAGCACTCGGGAGGCAGAGATACGATTGCTGAGTTCGCGGCGGCTTGCCTGGGCACCATAGTGAGCTCAGGGCCAGCCTGATCTACAAAGCGAGACCCTGTCTCAAAAAAAAAAAAAAAAAAAAAAAAAAGAAATAACAATGAATGCATCCTATTTAATCCCAGCTAGTAGAACACATCATTCTTATTTCTAACCAGAATTTGCCCTCACCACTAGTTCATGCTGAATGGAAAGGGAAAGAGTGGTGCTCAAGAAAAACTACATTTATTTATTTATGTGTTCATTTATTTATTTATTTGAGATAGGGTCTCACTTTGTAGTTCAGGCTGGTCATGAACTCACTATGTAGCCACGCTAGCCTTGAACTTGCTGTGATTCTCCTGCTTCTGCCTTCCAAATGCTGGGATTATAAGTGTCTACCACCATGCCTGGTAGTGCTTTTTAAAAAGTTGTTTTTGTGAGACAGTGTCTGCTTTGTAGTTCAGACTGGCCCTGACTCACTGTGTAGTGCAGGCAAGCCTCAAACTCAAGCAATCCTGCCTTTGTCTCCCTTGTGCTGCGGTAGGGGAATGAGCCACCATTCCTGGTGTTGTGGTATGTGGTGCTAGGGATCAAACTTGGGACCTTGTGATTGCCAGCCAGACACTGGAACCACTGAGCTAAATGTGGACCCCTGTTGTTTGGATTTTTTGAGACAGGGTCTAGCTATGTAGTTTAGGCTGGCCTTCAGCTCACTATGTTGCACAGGGTGCCTGAGACTTATAGTGATCCTCTTGCCTCAGCCTCCCAGAGTCCTAGAATTATAGATGTGTGCCTATATTATAGTTATGTCCCTTGAAAAACAATGTTCTCTAAAATTAGCATATTCTAACTCCTAAGTGATCAAACTATAAAATCACAATTTCTAGATATATGGGCATAATAATTGAACTGTACAATGTAATAGTCATAGCTCTTTGGAAAAATCATCTCAGTTTCTTTTTTCCTTAATGGAAATTTAAGTTTTCCTTAATTTATGATATTGGTGTGCTGTGGACAAGAGTAGCTAGGCTGCAGAAATTACCCTGGCATTGGTCTGTTGATAGGAAATTCTTTCTCCTGAATATAGCAATGTCTGTGAATGTGCCCTAATGGTCTTAAAGTGTGATAATAAGGTTAAGCTTTTTATATGTTGCAGGTGTGGTTTTGTGATTCCTTGTAACCATCCATTGTAAAGGCCTTTTTATTTCAAAATCTACACTTTTTGCTGAATTTAGTCTGTAATTGCTCTTGCAAGATGTGAAGGAAGACTATTAGACAATTTCTAAAAAATATTTATTTTTTTCTCTCCCTAGTCATTAGTTTTGATCAGCAAACTACCTTATATTCATTTTTTTCACACTGTGCTAAAACAGATAGCACCAGAGTATTTTGAAAAGAATGAACCTTATTTGGAAGCAGGTAAGTTAAAAATTGTATGAATAATTTGCCTTTATGCAGTTTTAAAACTTTTAGTCAAAATGCATGATGAGGGCCAGAGATTTAGCTCAGTGGTTCCGGAATCTGCCTTGCAAGCACAAGGTCCTGAGTTTGATCTCTGGTAACCACATACAATGCTGGACGTGGTGACTCATGCCCACCAGCAATCATACATACCACAGTGCCGGGGCGTGGTGGCTCACGCCTGTAATCCCAGCACTCAGGAGGCAGAGGCAGGAGGATTGCTGAGTTCAAGGTTTGCCTGGGCTACATAGTGAGCTCAGGGCCAGCCTGAACTACAAAGTTAAACCCTGTCTCAAAAAAAAAATGCATGATGAAAATGAAGTTGATCTTTAAAAAGTTGGACTGTAATTTAAGGATTATATAACAGAAAGCAATACAAAACTATTTGGCATCAGGCTGGAGGGTTAGCTCAGTGGTTCTGGTGCCTGCCTCGCAAGCGCAAGGTCCTGAGTTTGATTCCCAGTAACCACATATAATGCTGGGCGTGGAGACATGCCCACCAACAATCAACACCGCATACCACAATGTCCCGGACGTGGTGGCTCATGCCTGTAATCCCAGCACTCGGGAGGCAGAGACAAGAGGATTGCTGAGTTTGCAGCGGCTTCCCTGGGCACCATAGTGAGCTCAGGGCCAGCCTGAACTACAAAGCGAGACCCTGTCTCAAAAAAGCAAAAAAAAAAAAAACTATTTGGCATCTTTGGCTACAAACACCCAAATTAATATGTTGTTACCACTTCTAACATAGATGGTATCCATGTACAGGATAATAATGAATGAATTTTGAGTTCACAGTTCTCACAGTACCATTGAGTGGACATCACTAATAATTTGATATGGCTGTAAGGCCCCTATGAGGTGATGTACATTTGTGGCTAATTTAATTTATTGATTGATTAATTTTAATTTCTATTGAGAAAAAGTCTCCCTTCAGGCTGGCCTTTAACAAGCAGTGATCCTCCTGCCTCATCCTCCAATTGCTGGGATTACAGGAAAAGCCACTACACCAGGCTTGTCATTTGTAGTGAGTTTGAGTAGTGATAGACAAATAGACTCTCTTTAAACCTATTTGTTACTTTCAAAAAATTGTATTGCCATGCATTGTGATACATGCCTGTAAACCTGACAATGTTGACTTGGGAGGCTAAAGCAGGAGGATTGAAAGTTAGAAGCTAGGCAGGCAACTTAGTGAGACCTGTCTCAAAATAGCACAACAAGCCAGGCATGGTGGCTCACGCCTGTAATCCCAGCACTCGGGAGGCAGAGACAGGCGGATTGCTGAGTTCGAGGCTTGCCTGGACTACATAATGAGCTCAGAGTCAGCCTGAACTACAAAGTCAGACCCTGTCTCAAAAAACAAACAAAAAAAACAAAATAGCACAACAAGAGACAAAAAAGGGGTGGGGGTATAGCTTAATGGTTGGACTGCTTGCTTAGCATCTGTGGATCCATGATTCAATCCTTAGTACTGCTAAGAAAAAAAGTATTAACCAATTTATATCCTACTTAGAATATATATTTTTCTGAGTGAAATGTAAGATATTTTAATCACAGTATTACTTTTCTTTTATCTTCTGGTCTTTCCAGTGTACTTTTCCAGCTTTACAGAAAGTTGAGTTCTAATTTCTAATGCCCTGCTTTAATATTTTTGCTTATGCTAAGAAAATACTTTGTTTTATTTTTCAGCATGTAATGACGTTGATAGATGGCCTGCCCCAGTGCCTGGGAAAACATTGCACCTACCTATCATGGGAGTGGTAATGAAGGTAATAGCTTATAGCAGTGGTGGTAAAACCATGGCATGTGTTGTGTTTTTCATTTAAGACAAAAGATATTAATATATGAGTTTTTTCAGGTTAAATACAGTGTTAGCACCTTGTAATAAGTAAGTGGGTTGGGAGTTGCAATTTGGGGAGTCAGTCTCTAAAAGTTTTGCCATCTCTGGCTTTTACCTACCTTGCTTATCTTGTTGTGTTTTATTTTATTTTATTTTTTTGAGACTGAGTTCCTGTCTATTTATTTCATGCCGGCCTTGAACTCACTATGTAGCCCAAGCAGGTCTTAGACTTTCAGTGGTCCTCCTGCCTTAGCCTCCTGAGTCTTGGGGTTATAGGCATGCACCTGGCCTGTATGTCTCCTTTTGAAACAACTCTCACAGGTGTGGTGGAGCATGCCTGTTTCCCAGCCCTGGAGATGTTAAGGCAGAAGGATCACTTGAGTTCAAAGCTGATTTAACCTACATATTGAGTTCAAGGTCAGACTGGGCTACATAGTGAGATGCTGTCTCAAAAAATAAAATGTGTAGGGAAACTCACACATAGATTTTATTTTCAATAACATTTAGCAGTGTCATTGCGTTTACTTGTTCCTTACTGATGTGCACTTTCATAGTGCGTGCCTGCTGTTCCACTGCATCCTGTTTGCACTAGAGTGTCATTCCTCTGTCATATGTGTGATATAAAAGCTCCCTCTTAGAATTCTACAACTTGTGGCCTGTACCAGTGCCTTCAGGGATGGGTGGAGCAGAGGCAGCTCACTTGAAGGATTAAGTTTGAATTACTGAAGATTGAGAGAAATTGGAAAGGCATTGGTTCTCAATCATCAATAAATATGTTCCTCCAGAGTATTCTCTGTTAGGGTGATGTGGTGGTTTTTTTTTTTTTTAGGCATTAGCATTTTACTGTCAGACCTTTTAAGTATTTTGCAATTCACTATGAAGTTGGACTTACTTTTGATGTGTTCTCTCTTTTTGCTCTTTTTTTATATGTTCTATTTTCTCCTTGGGAAATCGTTAAAAGTTACTCTGATAGCTCTGGGTTGAAAGTGCTCATTGTTCCTGTGGCATTTATCCAAAAATCTGGCAGGCTTCGGGGTGTGTTTGGGTGTGTGTATACTAGTGAAGGAAAGATTAGAACAATAAACAGGAAACTGTGATGTTGATGTCCATTTTCTGTCTTTTGGTATGTCTGATTCTCAGGTTAGTGATTTCTGTGTTTGTGAATATGGAGACTTTGCATTTTGTGATGTGACTAAAAATAAAGACAGCCTTAGTTTTTCAACCCGATATAAAGTTTTTTATTGTTATTTTGTTTTATTTATTTTAGACAGTATCTTGGTGGCCTTGAACTCATTGGAGATCCTCCTGCCTATCTGATATAAATATTTTCATTATCTTTTTTATTTTTTTTTTGAGACAGGGTCTCAGTTTGTAGTTCAGGCTAATCCTGAGCTCACTGTTTAGCCCAGGCTAGCCTTGAATTCAGCAATCCTCCTGCCTCTGGCTTCTGAGTCTGATATTACAGGCATGAGCCACCATACCCAGCATTGTGGCATGTGGTACTGATTGCTGGTGGCTGTGAGTCACCATGCCCAGTACTGTTGTATGTGGTTACCAGGGATCAAACCAGGGACCTAGCAGTTGCCAGGCAGGCGCTAGACCATTGAGCTAAATCTCTGGCCCCAATATTTTCAATATCTTTTTAGGTGTTGCTGAGTATGCCTTTGTAGATGCAGAATAAGATACTCCTGATCCCTCATTTATTTATAGTCAAATATATTCCTTGTCTTTTTAAGGTACGGATTCCCACATGTTATGACAAGCCTGGAACAACTCAAATAACCCAGCTAACTCAACAGGTATTGTGTGGAAGCTGGTTAAATGAGCACAGAGTTTTTAAACTAATAAATATGGTTTCTTGGGTTTGTTACATATTTCTGAATGTTATTGAAATACCCTATTAAGTAATTTTCCAGTGAGTTGTTGATAAACTTTCTCTTACTGTTATTTTACCAGTAGATACTGGAGAACCCAGAATTTACATTATCATTGTTGGGACAAGGGGAAAGTTTTTTTCAACAAAATTTTACTCTGGTAAAACCTTTATCTTAGAAGAGTGGTAGAAGACTCCTTATTTTAGGAGTCTCTGTCAAAATGAATTTTTAGTTATGATTCCCTTTCCTTTCTCTGAAAACAACATCTGTTCATGGGTGGAGTTGAAATTTTCACTTGAAATGTTTTATGTGGTATGTTAGCACTCCCTTTGTTCTTTGAATTGAATAAAAACAGCGGTAAGGAGACTTTATTTTCCTGTTACTTACATCAACTAGTTTTAATGAAAATATTTCATACAGTTGTAAACTAATTAATATCCAACTGCTGGATAGTTCTTTATCCATGGTATCTATGTTTTTTCTCTGTCTTGTGCTATATTAATGAGAGATTAATAAAACCTATTCTTCTTGGCTGCTAAGACTTAAAAATGTAGACAGTGCAACCTGGCTTTATTTTTTGAGACAGAATCTCGCTTTCTAGTTCAAGCTGGCCCTGAGCTCACTATGTAGCCCAGGCAAGTTTTAAACTCACAGCAGTCCTCCTGCCCCTGCCTCCTGAATTCTGGGATTACAGGCATGAGCCACCACACCCAGCACTGTGGTATGTGGTACTGATCACTGGGAGTATAGGCATATGCCATCATGCCTGGCTGTGATATGTGGTACCGGGCTTGAACCCGAGAGCTTGTGCTTTCAAGGCAGACACTGGAGCCACTGAGATAAATCCCTGGCCTCAACCTGGCTCATTGATTATGAACTAGATAAGCATATTTAAAAAATTAATTTTACAAATTTTAGTGATTTTTAAAATTTTCCCTTTTTATCTCTTAGGCAAATACACACATATCTGTTATTTTACCTACTGTTCATGAGGTGGATCTTTTCAGGTAAAAAACACTTTTATTTCTTGCTTTGTCCTGCTTGTTAAATCATTTAGAGATTGTTCTAATGGATGATGTGGAGAAAATGTAGGATGAAAACCTTATTTTACATGGTGAAAAAGTAGTGGTAGCAACTGGGAGGTTGAGGCAGGAGCATCACAAGTTTGAGGTCAGTCTGGGCTCACAGGGAGTTTAGGGCCAACCTGAACTACAAAATGAGAGACTGTCTCAAAAAAAAACCAAACAATCAATGGTTCATTCCTGGCTGCCTTTTATGAACTTTTTGTTGTTGTTGTTGTTTTTAGTTTTTTGAGACAGAGTCTCATAGTTCAGGCTGCCCCCAAACTCTCTATGTAGCCCAGTCCAGCCTCGAACTCACAGCAGTCCTCCTGCCTCTTTTTCCTGAGTGTTGGGATTACAGGTGTGAGCCACCATGACCAACACTGTGGTATGTGGTTACCAGGGGTTGAATTAGGAGCCTTGAGTTTGCCAGGCAGATACCAGAACCACACTGAGCTAAATCCTTGGCCCACTGTTTTTTGTTTTGTTTTTTTTTTGAGAGAGGGTCTTGCTTTGTAGTTGAGGACCTGAGCTCACTATGTAGCCTAGGCAAGCCTCAAATTTAGCAATCCTCCTGCCTCTGCCTCCTGAATGCTGGGATTACAGATGTAAGCCACCACGCCCGCCACTGTGGTATGTGGTACTGATTGCTGGTTTAGTTAAGTGTTAGTAGAATTGTGGCCTTCATTCAGTTTCAGGGCTGAAGTCACCATGCCCAGTTTTGTTGTCGGTAATTACTGGAAACAAACCAGGGACCTTGTGCTTGTTAGGCAGGCCCCAGAACCACTGAGCTAAATTTCAGCCCCTGTTGTTTAGTTTTTGATACATCGTCTCACTTTGTAGTTCAGGTTGGCCCTCAACTCACTATGTAGCCCAGGATGGCCTTGAACTAGCTATGATCCTCCTGACTCTGCTTCCTCTAAGTTACAAGGGATTATAAACATGCATCTCTCCACTTGGCTTGCATTTTGACAGAGAATTTTGACAGGGAAATTTGCATATGCTTTGGGTATTACATGCTTAAAAAATAGTTTTTTGTTTTGGTGTAAGAATGATGGTATTGTAATTTTTTATTATTAAGGAATAATTTGAGGAATGAGCATAAATTTATTTTTCATTAATTTTATTGGTGCAATTTAAATATACATAAGAATCACATTCATTGAAGGGAGTTTGTGCCTGTACATGGTTTATCTTGATTTCTTTTTGTCTCAGACTCCTTCCCTTTCTTTATCCACTCCTTATTTACAAAAGCTTTGTTTCCAGTTTTCTCTTTATTTTTCTTTTCCTTTCCTTCGTTTTCTCCCTTCTCTCTTCCCAGTTTCCCTTTCCTTATGAACAGTTTCTTCCTATTTCACATTATCTATTGTATATTTTGGTCCTTATTTACTCTTTCAGTTTCTCACACTTAAGAGACAATGTGATATTTACACATGTGTTTGACTTATTTTATTTAAGAACATAGTCTCAAGGTGCACTCATTTAGCTGTAAATGTCTCAAAGTTATCTTTCCTTATAACTTTGTATAACTACAACTGAGATATATAAAAAAAGTCACATTTATTATGTATTTATGTATAAAAAAAGTCACATTTATTAATTTGATCAATCCCTCATTAGTAGTCAGTCTCTCATCTCTGTTGCAGCCCTGTCCTTGTACAATGCCTTTCTCATCCCTCTTGGGGTCTATCCTCTTGGATACTCTACCCCTGGCTACCTTTCTGCTTAGTGTCCTTCCGTAAGCCCACCCAGTATTTTACTCTGCTCACTGAACCCCCATGTGGATACCATCCCATTCCATTCAAACTCCCATATCCCACCAAGCTACCTGTGTAAGTGGTTGGTGTCTTCCCCTGCTTAGCTGCTTGGCTTAATCCTTGGGCTATCTTTTCTTGGAGAGGATTTTTCACATTTTCTTTCTGTCTTTGAGTAGTTAAAATTAACTCACCTAATTTCTACCTCGTATCTCTTTGCATTTGTTTTTATTTTTCTTCTTTGTGTGTGTATGTGGGGTTTTTGTTTTGTTTTGGTTTTGTGCTGGAGATAGAATTCAGGGTCACACACATGGTAGGCAAGCACTCTGCCAGCCCTGTGTGTATATAATTTTAATTGTTTTAGGTGGGCTGTAATCTTCACAAATAGATAAGAGTCTCCCCTCTATCTGAAACCTGCTAGGAAAAATTATTACCATCTAGGGAAAAGTTAACTGAATAAATAAAAATTACCAAATGTCTAAGGCTTAGTAAGTATTAGTAGAGTTGTGGCCTTCATTCAGTTTCAGGGCTGTTATAAAAATATGCAACAGTGGGCAGGAGGGTTAGCTCAGTGGTTTGGGCGCCTGCCTCACAAGCGCAAGGTCCTGAGTTCGATCCCCGGTAACCACATATAATGCTGGGTGTGGAGACACGCCCACCAACAATCAACACTGCATACCACAATGCTGGACATAGTGGCTCACGCCTATAATCCCAGCACTCAGGAGGCAGGCAGGAGGATTGCTGAGTTCGCGGCGGCTTGCCTGGGCACCATAGTGAGCTCAGGGCTAGCCTGAACTACAGAAGAGAGACCCTGTCTCAAAAAGCAAAAAAAAAAAAAAAAGCAGTTTTGTAGGGGGAGGGTCTGATGTTTAGCATTATAACTTTCCCTAATGATTGTTGTCATCTTTCTTTAATATCAAAAGCATCAGCTTTCTTTTTTCTTTTCTTTTTTTTTTTTTTTTTTGAGACAGGATCTTACTACATGGCCCAGGCTGGCCTTGCCTCCTGAGTGCTGGAATTATCAGCATGTGCTGCCATGGCTGGCATTCAAAAGTATCTGCTTTGGGCCAGGGATGTAGCTCAGTGGCATCACACTCCTACCTGGCAAGAGCAAGGTTTTGAATTTGATCCTTGGTACTGCAAAACCAAAACAAAACACAAAACAAAACAAAAGCACATGGTTTGAGGCTAGTTCAGAGTACTGAGTTATCTCAGTTGATATTTAATGATCAGTTATAGATTAAACTTTTTGTTTTACTTTTTCCTCCCTTCTTAATAATGCTTTTGACTATTAACCCTCCTCCCATATCCCTATCACTTTCTTTATCTTTATTTCTAATGTCTAGTCTCTAATCTCTGCTGCTGGGGATTAAATCCAGGGCCTCCTGCATATTTGTACATGTGCTCTACTACTGAGCTACATTCCTAGGACAGCACTGGCTTCTATATTAGGTAAATTCAATAAATGGTCCTTTAGGAAATTAAGTTTTTTTGTTTCTTTAGAAATAGAGTAGTTGGGCTGTGACTGTAGCTCCGTGGTACCATGCCTGGCTGCCAGGCACAAGATCCTGAGTTAAATCCCCAGTACCACAAAAAACAAAAACAAAAACAATGAAATATTTAGAGTGAAAGTCAAACATACTAAGGCAGTATTAATAAAATAAATTCATCATATGGTAAAGAAGTTTAAGGATTATACAGTTGTGGGCCAGGGCCTTAGCTTAGTCACTATAGTTGCTTTGCAAGCTCAAGGTCCTGAGTTTGATCCCTAGTACCAAAACAACAACAACAACAACAACTTACACACTTATAGCTGAGCTGAGGCTGAGCTAGGAGGATTGTCCATGTGTTCAAGGCCAGCCTGGATTATCTTGTCTCTTAAAAAAAATCCCAAAACATAAAAATTATACATTTGTATTGTTCATCAGCTATTCTGTGTATAAAGATATGACATTTAATTTTATAATAATTGAGCCAGGTGGGGTACATGCTGGTAACCCCAGCATTAAGAGTGCTGAGGGAGGAGGACTTTTGCTTATTCGAAGCCAGCATGGATTCCAGTAAGTTCAAGGCCAGCTTTAACTGCATAGCAAGACCCTGCCTCAAAAACCAAAACAAAACATTCCCCCCAAAGAAAAAAGCAAACAAACCTCACAATCAATTTTTGAAAGTTGGAATGAGTCAAATTAATATGTATTTATGCATAAATAGGAACTTAAGCTTCTATGTGTAATTCACTTTTGAACTTTTAATATTTTTAAATATAATAGCTTAGATTATCAATACATGAATTTTCAGTAGAATTGGTAATGCGTGTGCGTGTGTGTGTGTGTGTGGTATGTGGTACCAGGGATCTAACTCGAGACCTTGTGGTTACAAGGCAGGCATTGGAACCATTGAGCTAAATCCTTAGCTCTCTATGTATAATTTATATACCAGACCAAAATACAAAAAGCAGAAAGAATTTATACCAATGTGAAATTTTTAGAATGATTATATAGGAATTTAAAAATCAGAATTGGATAAATAACAAATATTTCTGTGTAAACACTTCTTAGGTGTTTCTGCCCAGTTTTTCTTCATAGTCAGATGCTTTGGGAGCTGGTGCTGTTGGGTGAGCCCCTCGTGGTGATGGCACCATCACCATCGGAGTCGTCAGAGACTGTACTGGCCCTTGTTAAGTGAGTATATTTGACTTCTGGTGGTGAGATGTTGGCAGCCTTTTCCTAGATTGGATATGTTTTCCTAAACATTATTTCATCAATCCATATAACAGCCCTATCAGAAGGTAGTGCTTCTTAGAGCAGCATTTTATGGGAATTAAAATTAACAGGCTCCTTGAGGGCTAGATCCATGTTTATGTTTTGAATGACAGGCACTCACTTATGTAAACTTACCCCTTAATGAAAGATCAGTGTTTTGTGAAAGGCAAAAAGCTAGTGAATGGTAGAGCCAGAATTTTACCCCCTCTTCTGTCCTAACTTCACCTTTCTTTTTGTATGTCATTTCACATTGCATATTTCTATTTGCCTTTTTAGTTCCCTAAAACTAGTTTGCCATTTATTGAAGTAAATACGTTCTTCCATTGCTTATTTATTGTTTGCATAGATGGTTCACAGATAAAGAGTAGGGCCTTTAATTTTTGTGTTCTTTGTTTTACAATTCTTTTTGCTTCACAGCTGCATTTCTCCATTAAAGTACTTCAGTGATTTCCGACCTTATTTCACTATTCATGATAGTGAATTCAAAGAATATACTACTCGTACTCAAGCTCCGTGAGTAAACAGAATAACTTTTATTGTCCAGGTATTACATTTATAACCCAAATTAGAATTATTTTTGATAGTAAAATTTTGATTTAAAAGTTTAACTTATTGACAGATTTTGTGAAAGGTTTAAATTGCTGACAGTAACTTAAGATTTCAAGAGTTAGTAACATATTCTGTCAGTAATTTATTGGAACTTGTGTTATCATTTATAGTCATGGGACTGTACTTTTGATTCCACTGACATAGAAAATCTTTCCAAGCCTGTAGAAGAGAAAAATAATCTTTCCCTTTCCTTTCTAGCTCCTGTTTATTGCTTCCTTTCATAACTAAGTTTCTAGATGATGACAACAAAAATTACCATTTACTCTACTTCCTGACTTTCTGATTGCTTCTCAGAAATTAACTGCAGATTAACTTCAGCTTATCCACTGTTTTTTTTTTTTTTTTCAAATTCATCATCCTTCTCACTACCTGACCTGAGGTGGATTATTGCTCACTTTCTCTTTCTTACAACAGTTACTCTTCAATCTTGAAGATATTTTAATCCTTGATCCTTCATCTGTCTCTTGGCTCACTGTGATACATTTCATTCCTCTTTGTAAACCTTTTTCTCTGCTATCCCTCCATGTTCTCTAGTATTGGGTTCTGGGTTCTGATTTCAGACTGATACTTCTTTCCAGTACCCATTGCCTTTGTTAAGAGTTTATACTAGTGATTGAAATTTTCCTAGTCCCTATCCTGCAATGGCCATACTCATTCATCCAGGGGTTTTGTTGTTGTTGCTATTGTTTAAACACATTGCCTGTATTTCTTAATATCATTTGAAATATATTCAAACTGAATTTTTGTCTTCCTCCTTTTTCTCTAATTGTGTACCTTTTTTTCATAAATGGTACCCGTTTTTACTTAGTTGTCAGAAACTTAAAGTTTTCATAAATGTCTCCTTTTTAATTCTAACCAAATTTATAAATTTAAATCCTAAATTTTCTGTCATAAGATTTTGATAGCTCCCTTCCCAGTTTTGTTGTCTCTGGTCTTTCTCATATCTACTGTTGCTTTTACCCTAATCCCTGTCTTCTTGTAGGGCATCTTTCAGATTTTTCCAAAGAGATCTTTCTCTTTCATGCTTGCCTCCACTGCATTCTAGATAACATCTACCAGAGGCAGGAGATTTAGCTCAGTGGTTCTAGCACCTGCCTAACATTCTCAAGGTCCCTAGTTCGATCTGGTAACCACATACACAGTGGTTACCACAGTGATGGGCATGGTAGCTCATGCCTGTAATCCCAGCACTCGGGAGGAAGAGGCAAGAGAATTGCTGAGTTTGAGGCTTGCCTGGGCTACGTTGTGAGCTCAGGGCCAGCGTGAACTACAGAGACCCTGTCTCAAAAACAAACAAAGATGATATCTACCAGCCTGTAAGATAACATCTAAATTTCTTATAATATAAAATTGGTTTTGTCCATCCACTCTCATTTCTGTTTTTTGTTTTCATTTTTTTTTTTTGGTACCACGGATCAAACTTGTGAGAAGCAGGTGCCAGAGCCACTGAGCCAAATCCCTAGCTTACTCTCATTTTTGGCCTCTCATCTTTCGCAGTGTGTACTAAAAGAATGATGTACTGGGGCTGGAGATTTAGCTCAGTGATTCTGGAGCCTGCCTCACATGTGCAAGGTCCTGAGTTTGATCTCCAGTAACCACATACAATGCTGGCGTGATGACTCAGGCCCACCAGCAATCAATACCACATACCACAGTATTGGGCGTGGTGGTGGCTCAAGCCTGTAATCCCAGTGCTCGGGAGGCAGAGGCAGGAGGATTGCTGAGTTCAAGGCTTGCCTGGGCTACATAGTGAGTTCAAGGCCAGCCTGAACTACAAAGCGAGACCCTGTCTCAAAAAAAAAGAATGATGTACTGTGTGTAGTTCTGTATGTGGATTATGAAATTCCCTCATTGTGTGGCACATATCATTTGTTCTGCATTGCTCTTACCTTAGCAGAAAACTCCTAATCATCTTTCATGTCTTCGTGTAAACGTCAATTTGTAATCCTCCAGCAGACCATAGGTTTCCTTTGTGATTACTATGCACTTTATTCCATCTTCAGTGTCTTTTAATTTTGGCATCATGATTGGGTATATAGACCCTTCTTCCTACATGGGATTGCAAAGATTCTGTCTTTTCATCTTTATAAGCCAATTGCTTAGTATGTTTCCTGACATTTAGTTGATATGTAGTACATTGAGTAAAGGAAAAGATAATCTATGCATTACTCAAAAGATTGAAACTATTCTTCACTAATTTAACATTTATCTTTCTCACCTTTAAAATTTTTGTTTTGTTTTTGTGTAGGCCCTCAGTCATATTAGGAGTAACCAACCCATTTTTTGCTAAAACACTTCAGCATTGGCCACACATTATTCGAATAGGAGACCTTAAACCTGCAGGTAAAGTATAAATTTAGGGTCCTGTTTTCCATAAGTAATATGGCTGAACAGGTTTATTTCTTTCACTTTATTTTCATCCTTTGATTACTTTTTTTTTTTTTTGCGGTACTGGGGTTTGAACTCAGGCCCTTGTGTGTCCAAGGTTGATGGGGTACCACTTGAGCTAAATCCCCAGAACCTTTGGTTACTTTTTATGTTGTTGGCAACTTTTTTTTTTTTTTTTTGAGACAGGGTCTCACTTTGTAGTTCAGGCTGGCCCTGAGCTCACTATGTAGCCCAGGCAAGCCTCAAATTTTGCAGTCCTCCTGCCTCTGCCTCCCGAGTGCTGGGATTATAGGCATGAGTCACCATGTCTAGCATTAGTTGGCATCTTTCTTTGAGGCAATTTAAACTAAAACATTTGGAGAAGTGTATAACTTCCTATCAAATTAGTAAATTCTTATATGATAATCATGTCTTCACTAAAAGATGCACCTCTAGTGTTACAGACATTGAATGTATTACAACAAAATGAAACAAAAAGTTTGAGCTTTTTATGTACTCATATGTACAAGTCAAATGAAATAAGAATTTTTAGCACTGCTTAAAATAATTCTAGCTTTATAGAAAGCTAGAATTATCTCAGAGTGGTCACAAAATTCTTGGGTAGATCTTAAAATAATACTTATCACATATCCCTGTGATACAGATATTAAGGGAATGAATGGTCAAAATGTTGTGCTTTTCTTGAGAAGACAGGTATTGTTTTGTTCATGGTACAGGTATAGTTGGTGCTTATTAAATGAGTAAATGAATTCTAAGGTTGAAGTTTAGTTAACCCAGATGACAATTTCATAATACCTCTGATAATTCCTCAGTGAACAGTCCTGAATTTTCATGGAAATAGTAGGGACATGAGATTCTTTTTTTTTTTTTTTTTTGAGACAGGGTCTCGCTTTGTAGTTCAGGTTGGCTCTGAGCTCACTGTGCAGCCCAGGCAAGCCTTGAACTCAGCAATCCTCCTGTCTCTGCCTCCCGAGTGCTGGGATAACAGGCGTGAGCCACCACGCCCGGCACTAGGTTTTTTTTTTTTTTTTTGCTTTTGAAACAGGATCTCGCTTTTGTAGTTCAGGCTGGCCCTGAGCTCACTATGGTGCCCAGGCAAGCCACCGCGAACTCAGCAATCCTCCTGTCTCTGCCTCCCGAGTGCTGGGATTACAGGCATGAGCCACCACGTCCGGCATTGTGGTATGCAGTGTTATTGTTGGTGGGCGTGTCTCCACGCCCAGCATTGTGTGGTTTCCGGGGATCGAACTCAGGACCTTGCGCTTGCGAGGCAGGCGCCGGAACCACTGAGCTAACCCTCCGGCCCAAGATTCTAAGGTTTTTTTAAAGTTGATTTTATTGGTATATTGTATATACACATGACCACAATTGACATGGAGAATTTGTACCAGTAGACGACAGGACTTAATTCACATTTTTTCCATTTCCTGCCCCTGCAAATGCCCGCCCGCTATATACAGATTTGTTTCCTTTTTTTTTTTTGAGACAGGGTCTTACTGTATAGTTTAGGCTGGTCATGAACTCAGTCGGTATGTAGTCCATGCTGGGCTTGAACTCAGAATGATCCTTCTGCTTTAGCCACCCATGTGCTGGGAGTATGTGCCACCATGTCCCACCTTAAAGTCATTTTTAAATTACTTTATGATGTATTACTTTTTGTGGTACTAGGGGATCAATCTCATGGTTGCTGTACCACTGAGCTATGTCTCCAGCCCCTTTTATTTTATTTTTTAAATTTTTATTGTTATTGTGAGGTAGTCTCACTGGCAACTTTAATTGTGATCTCTCACTGAGCCTCCCAAAGTGCTGAGATTATAGGCATGAGCTGTTATGCCCATCTTGATGTATTATTACTATTATTATTTTATTTTTTATTTTTTGCTTTTGAGACAGGGTCTCGCTTTGTAGTTCACGCTGGCCCTGAGCTCACTATGGTGCCCAGGCAAGCCTGCCGTGAACCCAGCAATCCTCCTGTCTCTGCCTCCCGAGTGTTGGGATTACAGGCGTGAGCCACCACATCCGGCATTGTGGTATGCGGTGTTGATTGTTGGTGGGCATGTCTCCACGCCCAGCATTATATGTGGTTACCGGGGATCGAACTCAGGACCCTGTGCTTGCGAGGCGGGCACCGGAACCACTGAGCTAACCCTCCGGCCCTTGATGTATTATTTTTAAAAATCATTCTTGACATACAAAAGTGTACTTGATATATTTTTATAAGCTATCTTTTTTGGTATGCATGTACACCCAGATGAAGGTGTTAAGAGTCAGAGATAACATCTTAAATTGTATAATTTACAAATACTGGATTCAGTCTTACATTGAAATCCTTTGGAGTCTCATAAAAAAGAAAAGAACAAAAGGCAATCACAGCTTTGTTATATTACACAGAACATCCTCTTTAGCCTGAAATTCTTTGGTGGGAGGATTAAGCACAGAAGCTCTCTTGTCATTCCATTAGTGTTCTGTCTGCTACTAACATTAGTTCAGAGAACAATAGTTGTTAGGCTTAAGGATGAGAATTAAAAAAGAAATCCTAGCAGGGCATGGTGGCTCATGCCTGTAATCCCAGCACTTGGGAGGCAGAGGCAGGAAGATTGTTGAGTTTGAGGCTTGCCTGGGCTACATAGTTAGCTCAGAGCCGGCCTTAACGTCAAAGTAAGACCCTGTCTCAAAACCAAACAAAAAAAAGAAATCTTAGTTTTGACATTTATTTTTATGATTTGATTCTGTGAATATATGTGCATCCTTTTTTTTTTTTTTTTTTTTTTGAGACAGGGTCTCACTTTGTAGTTCAGGCTGGCCCTGAACTCACTATGTAATCCAGGGTAGCCTCAAACTCATAGCAATCCTTCTACCTTTGCCTCTTGAGTTCTGGGATTATAGGATGAGGCACCATGCCTGGCATTGTAGTATGTGGTACTGGGGATCAAACTTGGGAACTTGCACTTGCCAAGTAGACTCCCGAACCACTAAGCTAAATTCCTGATTGTGATGTATATTATTTTGATTAATTGTAATGCAGTAGAATATTATTTATTTTTGTTTGTCCAATGATAAAAGGCTCTTTTGAGGATATAGGGGGAAGACTTTTAGACAAAACCATTGTTTTATAAGCATGAACTAATGAATCTATTAAAGAAGCTATGATGCTATTTTCCAAAGTTCCCCAACACTTTACATTTTTAATAGTATGTAAGTGTTCTCATTTCTTTATATCTTTTTTTTTTTTTTTTCTTTTTGAGACAGGGTCTCGCGTTGTAGTTCAGGCTGGCCCTGAGCTCACTATGGTGCCCAGACAAGCCACCGCGAACTCAGCAATCCTCCTGTCTCTGCCTCCCTAGTGCTGGGATGACAGGCGTGAGCCACCACGCCCGGCATTTCATTTCTTTATATCTTTGATAGTAACTGATCTTTTCATTATGGCCATTCTCATGTGTTTCAGTGATTATTTTAATTTAGCTTTCCCTAATGACTGATGATGTTAAGCATATTTGGATGTACTTACTTTTTTAAAATTGAGTTCTTTATTGGTACATTTTATATATACATCAAGATCACACTCAAAATTGGGAATTTATACCAGTATATGTCATGAGTTAATTCTCATTTTTACCCATTTCCCTACCTACTGTACAGCCCCCCATGTACATGTACTTTCTTTCTTTTTTTTTTTTTTTTTTGAGACTGGGTCTCGCTTTTGTAGTTCAGGCTGGCCCTGAGCTCACTATGTAGTCCAGGCAAGCCTCGAACTCAGCAATCCTCCTGTCTCTGCTTCCCGAATGCTGGAATTACAGGTTTGAGCCACCACGCCCGGCACTGTGGAATGTGGTATTGATTGCTGGTGGGCGTGAGTCTCCATGCCCAGCATTGTATGTGGTTACCAGGGATCGAACTCAAGACCTTGCGCTTGTGAGGCAGGTGCTGGAACCACTGAGCTAACCCTCCGGCCCCTCTTTCTATTTTTTTAAGATTATATTTTTTTCTTTCCCCTCATACTTTCCTCTACTTCTTTTCCTTTGAATATTTCCTTTTTCACAAAATCTATTGTACATTCTAGAACTCATTTATAGCTTCAGATTTTCATACCAGAGAAAAGATACGGTATTTATATACCTGTGACCTATTTATTTCACTTTTGAGTGTGTCCTCAAGGAAATCAGTTTGGGTAAGAACGCCATTTTTAAAATGTTGAAGGCAGCCATAGTGGCACATACCTGGGAAGCTTGAGGCAAGAGGATCATAAGTTCAAGCTCAGGCTATGCAACTTAGTCAGAACCTATCTCAAAATTTTATAAAAGGTCTGGAGATGTAACTCAGTGCAAGGGCCCTTGGTTCAATCTCCAGGAAAGGTAGCTAGCTAAATAAAACAGTAAGTCTAGTGTATGACTATGTAATGTATCTTAATTTATTGAGATCTTTATTTTTTCTCAGCAATGTCATTTGGTTTTCAATGAACAGGTGTTTTACTTGTTTTATTCATCCCTTTGTAATATATTTTTAATGCTATTATAAATTGAATTTTTTCATCATTTGGATTTTTAATTGCTTTCATATGGAAATATAATTATATATTGTGTATTTTGATAAAAACAAGTATATTGATAGAATATAGGTCTTCTGCTAACTAGTTTTTTGTTCTTATTTTTTGTTTTTACAATATGGGATTGGATAAATTAATTTCCTCCCTTATCTGAATGGTATTTTTTTTCTAACTGACATTCATTCTAATGTAATTCATCTAATATATACCTACCTGTGTTGGTTAGAACCTCTGTTATAATACTGAATAAGTGTGAAAGTAGATTTAGCCCTGTTGTAAAAGCTCATGTTGACAGTCTCACTTTGTGTTGTATGGGAGACGTCTTTATCTTTTCTCTTAATCTGATGGTAGCCTTCTAGGTTCTTAGTGTGCTCTTCTTGTGTTGTCACAGCATGGTGGTGAAGAACACTATCTTTGAAATGAGACTGCCATATTTATTGCCACATGTCCTGGCCTAACGCATGATATCTGTATATCCTTGGACAAGTTATTTCTCTGTATCTGGTTACAACAGAGTTAACAACTTGTCTAAAAGGGACACTGATCATTCAAAATAAATGACAGAATAAACAGATGGTCCCAGTGTGTATTAGGTGAATATCAGTTTGTTTTGTTTTTTGAGACAGGGTCTCACTTTGCAGCTCAGGTTGGCCCTGAGCTCACTATGTAGCCCAGGCAAGCTTCGAACTCAGCAATCCTCCTGTCTCTGCCTCCCGAGTGCTGGGATTACTGAATATCAGTTTTGTTCATGCTTTTGTTCCTTAATTTGTGAGTTAGGCAGCAGAAGCATATTTTTATTGTGAAGATTAAATGCAGTAATTTGTGCAGTCTTCCTAGAGTTGAGATTGACAGTTTTCCCAGAATTGAAATGTGCTATTTTCCTTATCATTGTGTACAACTCTTTAAGCAGCATGCTCTTCATGCTTCTGGATTTAACTCTTCACCTAAAAAGTTTTTACTCCTTTTCCCTACAGATAATTTTTTATTTCTCTTATAAGAATGTTGAAATGGGGCTAAGGGTGTAGCTCAGTGGTTCTGGTGTCTGCCTTGCAAGTACAAGGTCCCAAATTTGATCCCCAGTACCCCATACCACAAGTCTGGGCATGGTAGTACCAGCAGTCAGTATCACATTCCACAGTTCCAGGTGTGGTGGGTCATGCCTGTAATCCCAGCACTTGGGAGGCAAAGGCAGGAGGACTGTTGTGAGTTTGAGGCTTGCCTCAGCTACATAATGAGCTCAGGGCCAGCCTGAACTGCAGAGCATAACCTTGGGTCAAAAAAAAAAAAAAGAAAAAAAAAAAGAAAAAAAGACCATTAAAATGTTGCCTCCTATAGGAATCCAAGGCACTGTTCTAACATAGTCTGTGTCTGTCTTTGTCCCCAATACTGGGGATTGAGCTCAAGGGTTTTGTATCATTGAACAACATTCTCAGTCCTTAGGCTAGTTTCTTAGGCTGACCTCAAATTTGTGATCCTTGCTGGGCATGGTGGTTCATGCCTGTAATCCCAGCACTTGGGAGGCTGAGACAGGAGGATTGCTGAGTTTGAGGCTTGCTTGGGCTACATAGTGAGCGCAGGGCCAGCCTGAACTAAAAGTGAGACCCTGTCTCAAAAAAAAAAAAAAAAAAAATGTGATCCTTTTGCCTCAGCCCTCTTGAGTAACTGGGATTATTTCTGTGTGGGATCATAACTTAGTTGTTTTATTTCTATATTACAAGTACCTTGAATTTACAATATTTGCTGCATGAAAAAGTCATTGTGTGTCTCTGATTTTGCTTCTTAAGATTCTGTTTAAAATTATTAAGGAAATTTTCAGTATTATTATTCAGTTTCTCTGGAAGATTGAAATTATTTCAAAGTAAAAAGTTTATAGAAGTAGAAATAATACATGCTTAAAATTTATTAACAAATATGATTGTAAGTGAAAATGTTCCCTATGTACATACACTTTTATATATACCCAAACCGGCAGTTTGACCTTGTAATGAATGATTTAACGTAAAAATACGCTACAATTTTAGAAGTTTAAATTAGTCTCTAGATTGCCTTTTAGTATATGTGCTGCCGAAGTGAGCACATCTAGATTGCCTTTTAGTTCTTGGGTTCTTTTACTCTTCTGCAGAGAGCGAGCAAAGAAGGGAAAAGAGAAAAAAATCCTTTAAAGTAAATGTGTTCATGACATGTGTCTTGAGACATTTTTTCTGCATTTTATGAGTTCTTTAGGTTGTAGCTTCCCTTGACCACAAGACCACAGCCTCTGTGGACTGTACAGACTATTCAGCACGGCAATTGACTCAGTTCTGTGTGGCTCAGACCTGTAGTTGAACATACTGTCACCACTTGGTGGCAGTGCAGTTTCTACATGAAAAAGCCAAATTTGGAACGTTATCAGCAAAAACCTTTTGAATACTGAATCTTGCAGTCCCTTAGGAATTTCTTTCTTTTCCATTTCTCTAAAAGGATATTTTTATTCCTACTTGACACATACATTTTCAGTTTCATGTGTTTGACACAAATGTTAAACTACATCCTGAGTAACAAAAAGGGAAAATGTAAGTGATAAGTATGTATTAATGAAGGATCCTTAATGTTTTTCTACTTTTAAAATAATCCAATATTTCCTTTATTCAGTTTTAAAATATCAAGAATAAATTCCTACATATTAATATTAAAAATATTTTAGCTATGACAACTCATTAATGGATGGTCCATAGATGATTAACCTTACAAAGTTCCACTTTTATAATATGTTATGTTATATAACTAGAAGGATGTTCATGATGTTTTCTTTAGGTGAAATTCCTAAGCAAGTTAAAGTGAAAAAACTGAAGAATCTAAAGACTCTGGATTCTAAACCTGGTATTGACTTTTATTAACTTTTAAATAGATTTCTTGTCTGCATAGTTGGGTTTTTCTGTTTACCTTCTTTTCTTCAATTCTTAGGAATTTATACTTTTTTTTAATAGGAGTTTATACTTCTTACAAGCCATATCTAAATAGAGATGAAGAGATCATAAAACAATTACAGAAGGTAATTACTTGCTCATATTGTTAATTTAAATCTCTTGTTCAGGTGTGGAATATCCATTTAGCCAGATGTGGTTTGCATATAATAATGTGAAATGGAATTTCACTTTTAAACCAAAGTTTCATAAAAGTTGAGAGAAGCCAGGTGTGGTAGTATATGCATTTAATCTTAGCACTCAGAAGGCTGAGCCAGCAGGATCTCAGTGAGTTTGACCCCAGCCTGAATTACATAGCAAGACTGTCTCAAAAGAAGAGAATCAAGAGACAATGTAGCAGTGTTCAATTACAAGTTTGAATATTGAGGTGAGTGCCTGTCATTTCAGAAACCAGAGTTACAGTGAAATGTCATAGATTATGTTGTGAGGTACCGAACATGTAACAGGTGATAAGTAGCTTTTGAAAAGACAGTATTATGTAATAGCAAATGTGAAATAAAATTGTCATTCTTATGCTTAAATCTCCTTGGTTGTACACTGAAATTGTTTTTTAAGTTTTTAACTATTACATAAAGACATGAAATTATACATATTAATGAAGTACTGTTTAATGTTTTGAAATATATATACATATATAATATATTAAACACATATTATCAGGTTAAACATATCTTCTCCCCAAATATTTATCATTTCTTTATGGTGAAAACATTCAGAATCCTTTCTTCTAGGTTTTTGAGCTATACAGCACACAGTTGTCATGTATGCTTGCCTTACCATGCAATAGCACACCGTAACTTCTTGCTCTTATCACTACTCATTGATCAGTCTTTCCTCTTCTGCCTCCTTCGATGTTTTCAGCTTTGTCTAGATTCTTTTCACATGGTATGACACAATAGAGATGAAGAGATCATAAAACAATTACAGAAGGTAATAAATGAAATAATTTCAAGTTGAAGTCCTAGGTTTTTTTTTAATGTCAAGTATAAATGTGCATTTACAAAGCAGTTGAACATGATACTTGCCTACTCTTTTAAAAACTCATGTTTCCTGACATGAGAATACAATGTTCTCATTGTTTCTTCTTTTAAGGGTGTGCAGCAGAAACGTCCTTCTGAGGCTCAAAGCATTATTCTCCGACGCTATTTTTTGGAACTGACACAAAGTTTCATCATTCCATTAGTAAGTTTATAAATACTTCTTTGCTTAGTTTGATGATTTGTCGGAGGATATATAAATGGTTTTCCCATCCTCCTAACCTTAAGTTGTATGCTCTTCCTGTTTAGTGATTTCAGAGACTTTTGCAAAAGTCTTGGATTTTGTTATAATATTGTTGTAGTATGTATTGTGCGATTTTGGTAAGTTGCTTCTCACCACTGATCCTCAATATTTTTTTATGCTGATTCTGTTTCCTCTAAATAACTTTCCTGTAATTTTTTTTTTTCCTGGTACCAGGGATCAAACTCAAGACCTTGCGCTTGCAAGGCAAGCACAGTGCCACTGAGCTAAATCCCTGGCACCCCAAAATTTTGTTTTCTTGAGATGAGGTCTTGCTATTATGTTGCCTAGTCTAGTGATCCTCCTACCTCAGCCTCCCAAGTAGCTGGGATTATAAGCGTGTGCCACTATTGTGGACTTGTTGTGGACCTTAAATGAAATAATTAATAATGAAATTTAATACTTTGGTAAAAATTATTTTTTTCCATTTCCAGTCTTTTAAAGTAGACACAAATTTGCTTAGACTAAAGCTGGTCATAAGAAAATTAAACACAAGTTATGAGATTAAATTCAGTAATTGAGTAATGAAAAATAAAATAATTTATCAAGAAGGTGCCTTTGGGCTAGAGATTTAGCTTAGTGGTTCTGGCGCCTGCTTTGGTGACTACATACAATGCTGGGTGTGGTGACTCACGCTCACCAGCAATCAATACCAGATAACACAGTGCTGGGTGTGGTGGTTTATGCCTATAATCCCAGCATTTGGGAGGCAGAGACAAGGATTGCTGAGTTGGAGGGTTGCTTGGGCTACTTAGTGAGCTCAGGGCCAGCCTGAACTACAAAGCAAGACCCTCAAAAAAAAAGGTGCCTTTGAGAGAAATCTGATCACCTAGGATATCTAAGGTAATTGCCCAACAGTCAGAAGTTGAAGTCCTTATGTTGCAAAAGCAAGAACAGTTTAATGTATGAACTATACAGTGGAGTTTGTAGCTATACTGTGATTTTCATTTTTACTTAAGAATAGTTACCATACTGGAGGCCTTGGGTTCAATCCACAGCATCATATACATACATACATACATACATACGTACACACACAGATGAATAGCATAGTTAAATGTAGTTTCCTTCCTGCTCTCACTCCCTCCCCCCTTTCTTTCTTCCCTCCCTTTCACTTCCTTCCCTCCCTCCCTCAGCCCCTTTCCAGTAAGCTGGATCCCCAATCCCTTTTAATATATGAGCTAGAATCTTGCTAAATTGGTCAGGCTGGGCTCACACCTGGCTCCTCCTGCCTCCAAGGTGCTTAGGATGACCGGTGTACACCACCACCTTGACTAAGTCTTCAGTAGACTTTTAAATTAAATGCAACCATCTTCTGGAGCCATTTAAATTAAACACCTAATAATTTCTACAATCCTGTAACAATAAGGCCACAATATTTATTTTAAATGTAGTAATTTTAATATCAGTAGTATTCATTCTTTTTTTTTTTTTGCTTTTTGAGACAGGGTCTCACTTTGTAGTTCAGGCTGGCCCTGAGCTCACAATGGTGCCCAGGCAAGCCGCCGCGAACTCAGCAATCCTCCAGTCTCTGCCTCCTGAGTGCTGGGATTACAAACGTGAGCCACCACACCCAGCATTGTGGTATGCGGTGTTGATTGTTGGTGGGCGTGAGTCTCCACGCCCAGCATTATATGTGGTTACCGGGGATTGCACTCAGGACCTTGCGCTTGCGAGGCAGGCGCCAGAACCACTGAGCTAACCCTCCGGCCCAGTATTCATTCTTTTAAACTTTACATTATAATTTTCAAAATACATCATAATGTACTAAAGATATTTATACTAAGTAGTTATAAATAACATCCAAATAAATTTTTCTACTATTGCTATAATAGACTAATCAGCTTGATATACATATTGACTGATTTAAATCAGGTTAAACATTTTATGTTTATACATAGAATAGTAGGTATAAGCATAGGTTAGTCTGATACTAGTTTCTATGTTTCGGTTTTACTAAAGTAGGAATGCCCCATTTACAGAACAAATAAACAAGTACTGCAGGCATCCAGGAATCATATTACCCATGATTGGGTCAGATAGTAAATCATCATAGAGACAAAGTCAGATCTACTTCATTAAAATATTCTTGTGGAGGTTGTCAGATGCATTTTTTTTTTTGAGACAGGGTCTCACTTTGTAGTTCAGGCTAGCCCTGGGCTCACTATGTAGCCCAGGCAAGCCTCGAACTCAGCAATCCTCCTGCCTCTGCCTCCCGGGTGCTGGGATTACAGGGGTGAACCACCACACCCAGCACTGTGGTATGTGGTATTGATAGCTGGGGGGTGTGAGTCACCACGCCCAGCATTGTATGTGGTTACCGGGATCGAACTCAGGACCTTGCGCTTGTGAGGCAGGTGCTGGAACCACTGAGCTAAATCTCCGGCCCTGTCAGATGCATTTTGAGATTCTCCAACTTGATGGGCAGCTGAGAGGACACCAGAGACAAAAAATTTGATGAATCTTCCAAGAAGATACCCCTTTCTTCCTAGAGCTAATGTGGCAGGTGATGGACTGCAGTTGTACTCCATACCTTAGAGCATCGTGTATTTTGGGTTCTTATTAAGAGGAACTTGGAGGTTTGAGTTGTTTCTCAGCCAGCTTGACCAATCCTATGCCCTACCTGAGTTTTTTTTCAAGATGCTTTCCACTTTTTCTGTCCTCAGTATCATCTTTTTGGGACTAAGTTCTTGTTTTCTGCAGTGCTGTGGGCATCTATTTCAGAAGTGTCTGAAATATGGTGTCTGGGGATGAGATCTCACAGTGAGAACTCCTGCAGCTGCTGTATCCATATTTAAGCTGGGCATCCAGCAGTATTTTTTCCATATCACTGTAATCAGTGGGAGCTTAGGTTGGAACGCTGTTCTGGTTCCCATTATTGCTAAAGTAAAATTTTAGCTAGGAGCCATGTAGCTTCTCTGTCTGTGCTTGGAGACTGCTTTGTTAAATGGACGAGGAGAGTGACTGACTGCCTGATCATGGTGGGTGATGGGCTGCAGTTGTACTCCGTACCTTAGAGCAGGTCTTTCCAAGTGGAAGCATGTGCAAATAGCCAGACTGATGTGAAATATTATGTCATTAATGAGTTTTGTACCTTATGAGACAGTTACTATGGAATTTCTTTCTCTGGTTACTTCTGGAGCATTCATTAAATTATAGCTCCATGATAACAGGAACTCTGTCTTACACATTTTCTCTGTTTGGCATATGGTGGCACATACATAATTTTAAAAACTTTTTTTTATTAGTACATGTTTGCAGTATATCACGATTGCATTCTTCATGGAGAGAAGAAGTTAAAAAGTGCTGAAAGTTGGTGAACTGTAGGTGTTCACTGAAATGACTTTGCCTGCTGCCTTTCTGCAGAGAAACTGGCTATTTCCTCTGGGAAAGAAGTGTGTAGAGATGGCCTTGAGTGCACCATGACTGTCCTTGGTTTTAGCTAGACCCAAGACACTGTTCTAAGACATGCAGGCCTGTTGGCACCAAGCCACTTTTGTCTGAAAACCATACTTAGGAAACTAACAAACTGAGGGTTGGAGATTTAGCTCAGTGGTTCCAGCACCTGCCTAGCAAGTACAAGGCCCCTGGTTCAATCCCTGGTAACCACATACAGTACTACAACCAACAGTGGGTCCCACATACCACAGTGCCAGGCGTGGTGGCTCATGCCTGTAATCCCAGCACTTGGGAGGCAGAGGCAGGAGGATTGCTGAGTTCGAGGCTTACATGGGCTACATAGTGAGCTCAGGGCCAGCCTGAACTACAGAGTGAGACCCTGTCTCAAAAAAAAAAAAAAAAGAAACTAACAAACTGGGTATAGTGTTGGCATTTTCTCTCTTGCCCACTGAAGGATCCATCTCATACAAGGTCCTTCTCCCTTTCATCTTTGGTGCTGTCCCTTGTCTCGCTGTCTGCTAATGTATTATTGGACTATGCTCATATCTGCTCTACTTTTTTTTTTTTTTTTTTTTGAGACAGGGTCTCGCTTTGTAGTTCAGGCTGGCCCTGAGCTCACTATGGAGCCCAGGCAAGCCGCTGCGAACTCAGCAATCCTGTCTCTGCCTCCTGAGTGCTGGGATTACAGGTGTGTGCCACCACGCCCGGCATTGTGGTATGTGCTATTGATTGCTGGTGGGTGTGAGTCTCCATGCCCAGCATTGTATGTGGTTACCGGGGATCAAACTCAGGACCTTGCGAGGCAGGCGCCGGAACCACTGAGCTAACCCTCCGGCCCTCTGCTCTACTTTTATAATTAACTTACTTTCATCTACATGAAGTCATGATATAGCTCTTTGTTGGTGTGGATCCAAACCTCAGCTTCCTGTGGCCACATACAGTACACCTGGGTCCTTGCTATTACAAACTGGTACATGTATAAAACACGTCTTCATCTTTGTTTTCATCTCCTCTCCCCTCCTCCCCAACCCTACATCTCTTTGTCTCCTTCCCTTTCCCTTTTTTTTTTTTGAGACAGGGTCGCGCTTTGCAGTTCAGGCTGGCCCTGAGCTCACTATGTAGCCCAGGAAAGCCTCGAACTCAGCAATCCTTCTGCCTTTGCCTCCCGAGTGCTGGGATTACAGGCGTGAGCCACTACACCTGGCATTGTTGTATTTGGTTACCGGGATTGAACTCAGGACCTTGCGCTTGCGAGGCAGGCGCTGGAACCTCTGAGCTAAATCTCTGGCCCCTCCTTTTCCCTTTTTTTTGGCGGTACTGGGTATTGAATTTGGGTCCTTATCCTTCCAGGGTAGGCGTGGTATCACTTGAGTGAAATCCCCGGCCCCTCCTCTTTTCCAAAAGATCGATCTCCCTATTAACTACCTTTTATTTTGATCTTTATTTATATTTTAGGTTTCTCAAGAGAAACTATGCAGTATTTAAGCTTATGTGTCTGGTTTATATTTCACTTAACATTATGGGATCAAGGTGAATCATTTTTCCTATAAATGACTTGTTTATCCTTCCTTATGGCAGAATAGTACTCCATTCTGTATAAATACATTTTCTATATCTGTTTGTGTATTGTTGGATGTATGCTTCCAAATGGAATTCTTGCTTCCAAGATTTAGCTGAATGTGCTGCTGAATGCATAGATATACATGGGATATAATGTCTTTAATTATTTTGGGAAGATACTTTGAAGAGGAATAGTTGGATACAATGAAATTTCTATTTTTAGTTTTTTAGAGAGTCTCCATACTTTTCCATAATGGTTGTACTACTTTACATTCCCAACAAGAATGTTTAAGGGTTACATTTTTCCCACAGCCTCTCCAGCATTTGTTATTTGATTTTCTTTGATGATGGATTCTCAATGTTTTAGTTTGCATTTCTCTAATAATCCAGAAATGTTGAGCATTTTTTTCAAGTATTAGCCATTTGTACTTCTTTTAAGAAGTGTTTGTTTTGGGGCTGGAGATTTGGCTCAGTGGTTCCGGCGCCTGCCTCGCAAAGGTCCCTGGTTTGTTCCGGTAACCACATATACCAATATTGGGCGTGGCGGCCACACCCACTGACAATCAGTACCTCATACCACAGATGTCAGGCTTGGTGGCTCAAGCCTGTAATCCCAGCACTTGGGAAGCAGAGGCAAGAGGATTGCTGAGTTCCAGGCTTGCCTGAGCTACATAGTGAGATCAGGGCCAGCCTGAACTACAAAGCAAGACCCTGCTTTGTTTCTTCATTTCACATTAACAGAAGTGTTTGTTCATTTCACATGCTCATTTTTTGATTGGGTCTTTTTTGGGGGGAAGTCTAATTTTTGAGTTATTTTAGATATTAGTCCATCTCATAAGTTAACTGGCAAAATTTTTTCCATTCTGTTGGTTATCTCTTCATTGTCTTGGTTGTTTCCTTTGCAGTGCAATAGCTTTTTAAATTTGCTATGATCCCATTTGTTGATTCTCGATGTTATTTTGTTTGTTTTTTGGA
This sequence comes from Thryonomys swinderianus, assembly GCA_004025085.1. Taxonomy (NCBI): domain Eukaryota; kingdom Metazoa; phylum Chordata; class Mammalia; order Rodentia; family Thryonomyidae; genus Thryonomys; species Thryonomys swinderianus. Next base: position 33,500 of record PVIC010008444.1, read on the forward strand.
GATTTTGTATTCAGTTTGGCCTTGAACTGGCCCAGGCTGGCCTCAAATGCAAGGCAGTGTTCCTACCTCAGCTTTCTAAGTGCTGCAATTATTGGCCTGCCCCTCATTCAGCTCTCTTAATGTTGTTTCTTGTGCAGTGAATGTCCTTTTCAGGAAGTCTGTCTCAGTGCTTCTGCCTTCAAGAGTTTTACCTATTTAGTGCTGGGATATAGCTCAGTGGTGCCTGCCTGGTAAGCACAAGGTACTGAGTTTGATTACCAGTACTGAAAAAAAAAAGACTTTTACCTTTTTAGTCTTCCAGATGATTGTTTCCATTTTAATATGTAGGTCTTTAATCCATTTTGATTTTAGTTTAGTACATGGTGAGAGATATAGGTATCAGTCTTCAGCATGTGGAATGCCAGTTTTCCCAGCAATTTTTTTTCTTGAGACAGGATCTTGTTATGTAGCTAAGGCTGGCCTTGAACTCACTGTGTAGCCCAGGGTGTCCTGGAACTCACAGTGATCCTGCCTCAGTCTGCCAAGTGCTGGGATTACAGGAGTATGCCACCTCACCCAGCACCAGCATCATTTGTTAAAGAGGCTGTCTTACCTCCCCCAAATGCTTTTGATGCTTTTGTCAAAGATAAGATGGCTGAATAAGTCTGGGATTATGATGGTTCCTCCTTTACTCTTGTTGTCCAGGATTCCTTTTGCTATTTTAGGTGTCTAGTGATTCGATTTGAATTTTAAGATTATTTTCTTTAGTATTGGGAAGAATGCTGTTGATATTTTAATTGGGATTAAGTTAATTAAATCTGTGTATCAGTTTTGGAAGCATGACCGTTTTGACACTATTAGTTCTCCCTGTTCAGGAACAGGGAATATCTTTCTATTTTCTGATGTCCTCTTCAATCTCCATTTTCAGAGTACTGTAGTTTTCATCATAGAGGTCTTTCATTTCCTTGGTTGTGTTAATTCTTTAACATTTAACTGTTCTTAATGTTATTATAAATGGTATTGTTTTCCAATGTCTTTCTCAGTGAATTGATTATTGGTATAGAGTAATACTTGTTTTTGTGTTGGTTTTGTATCTCACTATGCTACTAAATTGGTTATTCTAGAAGTCTTTTGGTGGATTTTTTGGGGTATAGGATTGTGTTTCCTGTAAAAAAGAATTTGACTTAGTTTCATATATATATATTTTTTTTTTTTTTTAAATCTCATTTATTTCTTTGTGTTTCCTGACTGGTTTGGATGTTTGAGTGCAGTATTATATTGCAGTGGTGATAGTGGACATCCTTGACTTTTTTCTGATTTTAGAGAGCAACCTTTTAGTTTTCCCACATTTAATGTGGTGTTGGCAGTAGGTTTGTCATAAATAGGCTTTGGTACTTCTATACCAATTTTGTTTATTGTTTTTATTAGTAATGTATGTTGGAAATTTGTCAAAGACTTTTTCTGTGTCAATTGAGCCTATAGTCCCAGCCCTCATGAGGCAGAGACATCAGGGTTGCTGTGAGTTCAAGGCTTGCCTGGGCTCCCTAGTGAGCTCAGGGCCAGTCTAAACTACAAAGTGAGACCCTGTCTCAAAAAATACATATATATTCTTGGATTGTCTAAGATTTAGTTAAATTTTTGTTGAAAATGCAACTTGTGAAGTCAATTGAAATTTAGCTCTATGGATTATGGAGAGTGCTAGGGGCACTGATTCCATGAAAAGTACATTTGATGTAAACATGGTGAATTTAGCAAAACTCAAACTCAGTTTCCCGTACTATATACTTGCAACACAGATCACTTCTGTGGCTTCCAGAGGTATTGGAATTATTTTCCCTTCAGGAAGCAGATAATCAGTTCTGTAGCAGTACACATCAGCTGAGCATGCTCTAATTCCATTCTGGTACTATCTGGAGTTGCAGCATATCTCACACGTTGAGGGCCCAGTTCCCACAATATGCCCCCTCTGTTAGATACCAGTCATAAACCCTGAATTGTTTTACCTGTACTTCTCATTGGCTATAATTGAGGTTCCCAAAACCTTCTCTTTGGGGCTTAATAAATTAGTTTGGGTGGCTCACAGAGTTCAGGGATAGGTTTATTTTAAGTTATAGGTTTATTATAAAGGATATTACAAAGGATACAGATAGAGGTATACCAAGCAAGATATGAAAGAAGAAGTACAGTGCCTCTAGGTTACTGCCCTCCAGGAACTTCAGCTATTTTAGAAACAATTCAAACTCTTTTTTTTTTCTCTTTTGCAGTACTAAGAATTGAACCCAGGGCCTATACACAATATAATCTATATCCCAAGCCTTTAAAAAAATTTTTTTTTGTCTTTTTGAGAAAACTCTTGCTAAGACACTAAATTATCAGTTTGGGTTTGAACTTGTGATCCTTCAGACTCAGCCTCAGAGTACTGAAATTATAGATATGCCTCATCACCCTCACTTGTCATTTGAGATTTTACAGAGAATTCCTTGTATAGGTATGCTTGAAGCGTAAATAACTGAGCCAAAATGTAATTGTACAAAAAGGGTAAGATTTAAGGCTGATAGACTGGGTAGTGGCTGGGGCTTTAGTTCAGTGGCTCTGGCACCTGCCTCACAAGTGTAAAGTCCCTGGTACCAAGAAAAAGACAGACTGGGTAGGGAAGCCCTGAAAGTTCTGTGCAGATTCTTCAGCATTCCTTATGCACAGGTATTGGGCAGAACCCCTTCTGAAGTGGGGTGTTAGACCTTCTAGACTATCAGACAAGGTACATCAGAGATTTTCTTTATCATCAGTGGCTTAGTTACTGTGACCCACATTGAGAAGAAATGTAAAACGTCTGTGTAAGACTGTATAGGTAAAAATGTCTTTTACTAACTTTTCCCCTTGTTTTTAGGAAAGGTATGTAGCAAGCCTGATGCCATTGCAGAAAACTATTTCTCCATGGAAGGTATAAATATTCCAATAAATTCCTATTTAAATTCCCTGCCTGCAATGATCTTTAAATATACACTGTACACTTCTAATTTGTAAGTATAGTATGTTTATATTGTTCTGTAGAGCCCACCCCAGTTGAGACCGTTCCTTCCAGAGGAATTTATGAAAACACTTGAAAAAACAGGACCTCAGCTGACCTCTAGAATAAAAGGCGATTGGATTGGACTTTACCGGTTAGTGTTCTCCTTTTCACTGATCTGTGGCGCTTTATTTAAAAAGAAAAGAAAACAAAGCCAGCCTTAAACTTTTAGATTCTTTTTTGAAAATTCTGTTATTTATCATGGCTTTCTGAGCTATCAGAAAAGTAATAAGGAGGGGAAACAAATGATAATCAAACTTCACCTTTTTGAAATTTATTTTACAGGCATTTTCTGAAATCTCCAAATTTTGATGGTTGGTTCAAAACCCGGCGGAAAGAAATCACCCAAAAATTGGAGGCACTCCATCTGGAAGCTCTCTGTGAAGAGGTTAGAAAATAGTGTATTTGTGTGATGACTAATAACTGTTGAAAGTAAAGTATTCCTTAGAGATTGAAGATAATACCCATATCTACTTCTTTATACTTAGTAAAAAATAACTAATTTTGATAGATTATATGTCATACCAGAGAGTACATAGGTGTTCTATACAGATAACTTTTTTTAACCTTCACACTTCATTGAGGTAGGCATTTATGAATTGCATTATGCAACAGCTGTGGCTTAAAAGGTGAGTGACTTGGCCTTAGTTCATATCACTGCTAAGAAGTAAAGCAACAAGTGTACTGGAATATACTTGCATTCATCCAGAAGAGCTAATTACTTATATGTTTTCCTAGTTTTCACTTCAGTGATTTCAGATTGGTAGTTTGAAGTCACCTACAGTGAGAGTGTTGCACTATCGAACCTGGCAAAGGTTATGAGCTGGAGATGTTTTTTCTGAAGAACTAGTTGGTAAATATTTACCAGCACAACCATGGAGGGAGTCAGTATTCAAATTCCTGTAGTCTAACTCCAGCTCTTATGCATTCTGACTTACTTTTCCAGTTTTATCAACTTTTTTCCATGTTGTTGAACTGATTTTTTCTTATTCTATAATTTATAGCCAGACTATTTATTTATTTATTTATTCATTCATTCATTATTTATTTTAGACAGGGTCACCTTTGTAGTTCAGGCTGGCCCTGAGCTCACTATGTAGCCCAGGCAAGCCTGGAAATCACAGTAATCCTCTTGCTTCTGCCTCCCAAGTGCTGGGATTATAGGCGTGACCTACCATGCCTGACATTGTGGTATGTGGTACTGGGGATCGAACTCTGGACCCTGTGCTTGCAAAGCAGACACTGGAACCACTGAGCTAAATCCCTGGCCCTAACGAGCCTATTTTAAACTATATGTGAAAATATAAAGGATAGTCTTCTTATTTTTATTTAGCTTTAAAATTGATTTGGGCTAGCCTCAATGTTATGTTTCTAATAATAAACTTCCGGTGATTATGGCTTTCAAAAAAAGAATACAACAAAGTCAACCACAAAGTAAGCTCAAAAAGAATTTATTTGAAGATGCCAAGTTTATACTGTGTAATCAGATTTAGTCATGTTGACTTATTAGATAATATTTCTTATAAATTATACTCTAGGGTTGGAAGTAACATTTTTGAAAAATGAGGTACACTTTTCTTTACCTAAGAGGGCCGCCTCAGAAAGGACTACTTATATTTTATTTTACTCTCAAGTGTTAGACAATTATTCTATCTACTTTTGAATGCTAGCTAATTAGCCATTTCTAGGATATCATGAGAATTATCCTTGTACTATCATTCTATATCTGAGTTGAATACCCTGTGCTCCTTTCCCTTCTTGTCCTTCTTTCCCATTACCTTTGTCTATGGAAGCAGAGGTATAAATACTGATTTGAATTTTATTTATTGTTCTAGGACCTACTTCTCTGGATCCAAAAACACACAGAAGTAGAAACAGTAGACCTTGTATTGAAGCTGAAAAATAAGCTGGTATGTAGCCAAATCAGGTGAAGATCAAATTGATCTTTCTGTGAAGATATTTTCCTCCTATTTGAACTGCAAATCTGTGATATATCTCAAGTAATTTTTTAAATTACAGGTCACTTACACAAATCATAGTAATGTAATATTATTCCAGAGCTATTTACATGGAGTCTAATGAACTCTACAAATATGCCACTTAAACTTAATACCATTTTTTACCTGCAAATTTATATAGATGCCTTTTATTGAGCTAATAATGTATTTAAAAAGCATATTGTAAAATTTTGAGTTTCTATTAGTTTTAGTCTAGCCTTAAACTTACAGATTCTTTTTGAAAATTCTATTATTTATCATGGCTTTCTGGGCTGTTAGAAAGAAAGGTAATAAGGTGGGGAAATAAATGATAATCAAACTTCACCTTTTTATAGGTAAAGTTAGACCATTAAATTTGTTTATATAGAAAATATAATATATAAATATTAGTTCATTTAAATGCTGCTAACTGTTCCTTATGTAGTTGCAGGCTGATCGAGAGCACTTACCTGTGAAACCTGACACTGTGGAAAAGTTACGGACACATATAGATGCAATTATTTTAGCATTGCCAGAGGATCTTCAAAGCATACTACTCAAAACAGGCATGACATGATATTTGCCAGGATTTTCCAGCCAAAATGGATTGTGCAGCACAAAGCATACTGACATTTCAACAGACAGTCAAAAGAGGTCTCTCAGCTGCCACATAGTGGAAAATAGCTACGCATACAAGATACAGAGTGGCAAGACTGTACTGTGTAAATAGACCTTTTTAGTGCATTATTTTTAAAAATAATATTCATGGTGGTTCTACTTTAGTACTGAAACACCAAGAGGAACTTCTATATTTTTAATCATGTTCTAAAGTGCTCTTATGAGAGACCTGTGGGGCCATCAGTATAAATGATTCCATACTGCAGTGCTGGCATTGCAGATATTTTTTTAAATTGGTGCTGCTTTGCCCAATCATGTTAAAACTCAGGGGGATGTAAAAATAGCATTCACACTGGCCGTCTTCTTAAGAAGGAAAAGACTGAACTGTCCAATTATAGTTACAAGTAATTGATGCTTATGTAGTGCCTTCTGTTGTCCTACTCAGAGTCCAGCTTTTTCATAGCTTGATTATGATAGGTAATTCGATAAGACATTCTATTGAATAATCACTGCTTAAAACTATTTTTCTTGCTGCCCATCTTGCTCATAATAGACACAGTTTTTTCATTTGTCATACAGATTTTCATTTCACTGCTTTCCTATTTTCAAAATTTTAGTTTCACCAAAGGCAAGAAAGCATCCTTGTGTTAATTATGGAAATATTTATTTTCTCTTACCTTTTACTATTTGGGCCCATAGAAGCTAATTCATTTGGTTGTTTTTTGAAGGCATTTTAATTATGAACTTCATAATCAGCTACTTTTTAAATGGAGATATTATTTCTAAGGTATTCCTAAGTCTTAAGTAATTATAAAATTGATTTCCCACATTATTTGTTGGGCAGTTTTTTCCAGAATTCATGCTCCTCAAAACACTTTTTTTGTTTTGTTTTGGCTTTTGGTTTTTGAGTCAGATCTTGCTATTTGTTCAGGCTTACCTTAAACTCACTATGGAACCGAGGCTGGCCTTGAGCTCATGGTGATCCTCCTGCCTCAGCCTTCTGAGGGTTAGGATTAAAGGTGTACCCCACCATGTCTGGCTTTTTTTTAAGGAACTTTTTTTTTTGGTACTGGGAATTGAACTGAAGGCCTCCTGCTTGCCAGGTAGGTGCTGTGCCACTGAGGTACTACTTCCCTGGCCCCGTGCCAGGCTTTTTCAGTATATTTTACTTATTGTTATTTGACATGGGAACTTTTGCCTGAATCATTAGTTCTTCTTGATGTTGTTTTTATTTTTCTTTTGTTTATACTACCTTGCCAAAAATAAAAAATGTAATTTGGTGTAGTTTGTTTGGTTTATGTTTTGAGTGGGAGTGTCCCACAGAAGGGAGTATTTAAAATAGGCACACACAGTGTAGCACATATGTAAATAATTGTGTCTTAATTATCTTCTACACAACCAAATTTAGTTTTATGTTTTTGTAAAAGGAAAGGCTTCAGAAGTTATCACTTGTTCTCTATTGCTATTAACGAATAAGGTCATTCCTGACCCAAGGAAGGTTCATTTTGTTTGTAACTGTGGTCTAATACCCAAATGTGCTCTTTTTTTGTGGATTCAGTCTCTTGAAGAATACTTCTGAGTTACAGAGAGTATATGGCATTTGAAAGAAATCATTTGCCTTGGATCATATGGGTTATTTTGTGTAACAACAGTTGTCCCTTCGGAAAAGCGGCAACTACTTTTATACGCTAAAGTATTAAATAACTTTCTAGGAGACTTTATTTAGGTATAAATGGTCATCTTATTATTTTTCAAAAAGTTGTATTTTAATAATCTTACAATTTATATACAGTGTATAACCAGAATTTGAAAATTGTTTGTGTCATATCAGGTATCTCTTAAAAATTGTACCACTACAGGATGTATCATTTCAACTTTATTTTGCACAGCTGAAGAGTAGCAAAAGATGCCCATTAGCATGATAATGGTATCTTCATATTTACTGTATTTAACTGAAACTTAACATGTATTGAAAAACATATCATACTCATTTAATTTCTTAATTTGAAATTATGTATTTGTAAGGATAACTTAAAGTTGCATTGAAAATCTGAGAAAGACTGACTGGTAAATTTTTTCTGTGTGATTTTAGTCTCTTTTTTTAAAGATTTTTGTTAACATCTAAACTGCTATTTAATGTTTTATGTCTACCAGCATTAAAAGGAATCACGCACTGCTTTAAGGGTCTTATGTAATGCCTAGAACCTTCTATTCACAGTAAAAAAGAGATTTTGTGGAGGCATTGGTGGTCTTTAAAAGAATTTAAAAGAACTGAATTAAAAGCCTGGAATTTTTAAGCACTTGGATGTTGTGTTATTTTTTTAGTGAACTTGGAATGCTTAGAGGAGTATAGTTAATAAAACTTGTGCATTCCTTATGTTTTCCGATTTTTTTTCTTTTCCTTCTTTTGCTTTTTTTTTTTTTTTTTTAAATAAATCCTTTCATTTCTGGGATTGAACCCATGGCCTTTGCACTGAGTTACGTCTCCAGCCCATTTCTAAATTTTTATTTTCAGGGGCCAGAGATGTAGCTCAGTGGTCCTGGCGCCTGTCCTAGCAAGTGCTAGGTCCCTGGTTCGATCCCTGGTAACCACATACAACAATACCACAACCAGCATTCAGTCCCACATACCACAATGTTGGGCGTGGTAGCTCATACCTGTAATTCCAGCACTTGGGAGGCAGAGGCAGGAGGATTGCTGAGTTTGAGGTTTGTCTGGGCTACATAGTGAGGTCAGGGCCAGCCTGAACTACAAAGCCAGACCCTGTCTCAAAAAAAAAAAAAAATTTTTTTTTTCAGATAGGGTCTTACTGAGTCAGTAAGATGTGCAGGTTGGATTTGAATTTGTGATTGTCCTATGTGAGCCTCTCACTCAGACTGTTGGGATTATAGACCTGAGATACCAGGCCTCACTCTGACAGACTTTTTTTTTTTTTAAAGAAATTAAATGAAACCTTTTCTATGTAGTTAACTACGAAGAGGTGATAGTCTAGTTTAATAACAGATTAAGGGATTTTTATAGTGCATTGATTTTACAAAATTCAGATAAAAATCTTTTAGCTAGGTATGGTTTGCACAGGACTAGTCTCAGATATTTTTGAGGCTAAAGTGGGAGAATTGCTTGAAGCTATGAGTTTGAGACCTGGGCAATAGGTGACTCCATTTAAAAAATATTTTAAAACTATTCATTAAGCTTTGCAGAGCAATAAAATTTTGGAAACATTTTTTTGCCATCTATTTATCAGAGGAAAACTACCCCACATCTTTCTTCATTCAATGGTTGATAGGCATTTGGGCTGTTTCTAAGATTTAGTTATTACAAACTGTGCCACTGGATATGCATGTATCAGTGTGGCATGATGCTTTTAATTCTTTTGGGAAGATATCAGTGGGGGAATAAATGGGTCAAGTGGAATCTCTACTTTTAGTTTTTTGAGGAATCTACACTGATTTCCTAGAGTGGTTGCTGCAGTCTGTACTCCCTCTAATAGTGGAGAAGGTTTCTTCCCCACATCTCCTCCAGCGTTTGTTATTGGTTGAACTCTTTCTGGAGTGAGGTGGAATCTCAACATTGTTTTGATTTGTATCTCTTGAATGACTAATAATGTCAAACATTTCTTCATATATTTATTTCCTGCTTCTACTTTGCCTGAGAATTGTCTATTCATTTCAGATGCCCATATTTAGATGAGGTCTTTAAATTTGAGGGGATACTGAATTTTCAGGGTTCTTTATTCTAGATCTTTAATGAATCTCTAGTAAAATGGTTTTCTCAGTGGGTTGTTGCTTCATTCTGTTGGTGGTTTCTTTTGCTGTGCAAAAGCTTTTTAATAAGATGAGATCTCAGTTATGACTGTGGTATTTCCTTTGTAATTGAGCTTTTGTTCATAAAGTCCTTTCGTACTCCTATGTCTCAAAAAGTTCTACTCATTCACTGTCCAGCAGAGTTCGTGTTTCTGTGTTAATATTTCGTTCTTTGACCCATTTTGATTTTAGTTTAGTACATGGTGAGAGATAATAGGTCTAGTTTTTTTGTGTGTTGTTGTTGTTTTTGAGACAGGGTCTTGCTTTGTGGTTCAGAATGGCCTTGAGTTCGCTATGTAGCCCAGGCAAACCTCAAATTCAGCAATCCTCCTTCCTCTGTCTCCGGAGTGCTGGGATTACGAGCGTGAGCCACCACACCTGGCTGGGTCTAGTTTTAATCTTCAGCACATGAAAACCCAGTTTTTCCAGCTCCATTCGTTAAAGAAGCTATCTTCTAGTGAAGGTGTTTGGCTCCTTTGTCAAAGATAAGGTGGCTGCTGGTTGTGGTGACTCATGACTATAATCCAGCATTTGGGAGGCGGAGGCAGAAGGATCACCCTGAGTTCAGTGCCCAGCCTAGATAGGCTACATAGTGAGTTCAAGGCCAGTCTGAACTGCATACATCATAGACCTTGGTTCAAAAAAAAAAAAAAAGTGGCAGAGTGTGTTTTGAATTGTTTCTATGTCTTTTAATCTGTTCCATTGGCACTTGAATCTGCTTTTTTTTTTTTTTTTTTTTTGAGACAGGGTCTTGCTTTGTAGTTCAGGCTGGCCCAGAGCTCACTATGTAGCCCAGGCAAGCCTTGAACTCAGCAATCCTTCTGTCTCTGCCTCCCGAGTGCTGGGATTACAGGTGTGAGCCACCACGCCTGGCACTGTGGAGTGTGGTACTGATTGCTGGTGGGCATGAGTCACCATGCCCAATATCATAACATTCTATGTGCTTACCAGGATCCAGCCAGGGACCTTGCCCTTGCTAGGCGAGGGTCAGAGCCACTGAGCTAAATCTCTGGCCCTAAATATTTATATATTAAAAATCGATATTTCCACTCAGTGGTTCCAGCACCTGCCTTGCAAGCACAAGGTCCTGAGTTCGATCCCCAGAAACCACATACAATGCTGTGCGTGGTGACTCACACCCACCAACAATCAATACCACATACCACAGTGTCAGGCGTGGTGGCTCACGCCTGTAATCCCAGCACTCATGAGGCAGAGACAGGAGCATTGCTGAGTTCGAGGCTTGCCTGGGCTACATAGATCAGGGCCAGACTGAACTACAAAGCGAGACCCTGTCTCAAAAAAAAAAAAAAAATCAGTGTTTCCAGTTTTCTCTGTTATGACCAATGCTGCAATAAACATTGAATATCTTACAAATATAGCATAGCAAAAGTACGAGAAATTTTCATTGCCTTAAATTTCCACAAGTAAAGTTTCTGAGAGTATGTATAATTTATAATTTGCTAGATTAGTTAAATCAGTTATTTTACGTGTACACAATGGAATTCATCCCATTTTAAAAATTTAAATTTTTAAATACTAACACCTAGAATGTCCATAGTATATACAGGGTCTGGGGATTTAGATCAGTGGTTCTGGCACCTGTCTTGGAATCCAGCATCATATGTTCAATTCCCAATACAAAGAAAAAAAAGTACAGTATATGAAAAAAGGAATTTATATAAGTGTGAGAAAGAAAGGAGATGACTCATGTTTTATTTCAACTTCAGAAGCTTTAAAAGAGCTTTATTGGCAGGCCAGTATGCTTACCCACAGGTAATTGGCTCAACAGCAGACGTGCAGAGTACAAAACAACTCACACTCAATCTCTAAACTTGAGGTAATAGGATAAAATATAATTGCTAGAGCAACAAATTTTCACATATTATGGTCATATAACCCAAAAGGTCATAGAGTTCTAGTAGGGTGGGGTCAAGAAGGGGGAGGAACAGGTGTTTGGGACAAATTTTGTGTCTCCTGCCCTTGCTCATTGAAAGATGAAAGGGAATGCCTTGTGAATTAGGGGAAAAAACTACTTTCTAAATCAGCTGGTCCTATATTAGTATATACACTTGTCTTGCAAGTTCCTCTATGATTAAACATCTGGCTTCCACTTCACTTTTCTATTGAATTCATTCTTTCAGGTTTCAACAGCAAGGCTTATCTCCTATCAGAGTAATAGTTTTTCAAAGAGAAAAATCTAGAATAATACATGTTAAACTAATTATAGATAATGGATTCACCCAATCTAAAGTTTTTAAAAATTATTTAAATAACACAAAAGGGATTGAACTCAGGATCTTGTGCTTGCCAGGCAGGTGTTGTGCCACTGAGCTAAATCCCTGGCACAGATTTATCTTAATGCACAAAATACATTCTCAAATGTTCATAGCACCTTTATTGATAATGGCCCCAAACTGTAAATGAACAGTCAGAAGTTACTAATTCTCCATTAATTGGTGAATGGGCAAACAAATGCTGGTATATTCATACAATGAAATACTGCTTACAGTTGAAAAAGAACAATGAGGCTGGACATAGTGGCACACCCCTGGAATCCCAGCACTTGGGAGCTGGAGAAGGTAGACTGATGCCCCGGCTAGCCTAAACTACATAGTGAGACCTTGTCTCAATCAATCAATCGAGGAAAGGAAAATACAGTAATATGGATGAATCTCAAAATCATGCCTGGAGACAAGTTAATCACACAAAAAATGTATTATATGTTGCTTTTTCTTTTTAGGTTCTGTAGTTCAGTCTGGTCCTGATCCTACTGTGCAATCCAGGCTGGATTCTGATTCACTGCAATCCCCTTGCTACAACCTCTTAAATGCTGGGATACAAGCACGTGCCCAACACCCAGCTTTATGTTTCTATTTAGATGAATCTTGGAAAAGAAAAAACTATTAGTTTTTATTTTTATTTGGGTTTCTTGAGACAGTGTCTCATGTAGCTCAGATTGGCCTTCAACTCATGTAGGCAAGGTTGGGATCACACCAATCCTGCCTCAGTCTGCTGAGTACTGGGTTTACAGGCATGCTGCCACCATGCCTGGCTGAGAGACTAGTGTGAGCAGACCAGTGCTTAGCCTGGGGCTAGTGGTGAAAAGAGGATGACTACAAAGGAGCGGGAGGGAACACTGGGATAACAGGTGACTCTAATGGTGATGATGATGGCTACACTACTAAATACGTTTGTTTAAAGTGTACATTGAAAGTTGGTTAATGTTATTGCAGTAAAATGTATTTCAGTAAAGTAGATTTTTGGAAGTACCAATAAGCATTCCTTTGACTACCCCTTCACAAACCATTTATTTCACTCTCAGGAAACTTTTGTATCCTCTACAGTTTTATCAGATAAACACTACTACTGCCAATGGATGCTACTTGAAGGATTGTTTTACATTCTCTGAAACACCTGAGGGGGAAAATGAGTATTTTTGTCATTTGCACCCTCCCATTCCAACTAACTTTACTCCAGCGAGCTTTTCAGTAGAATGCTGTAGATAGTTGGATATCTTTCTAACTCCTGACCGTATTCCATAGTATGGCTATACCAGTTTGCCCATCTTTTAATAATCAACCATGTATATTGTCAGCAGTGTGCCAAATCCAGGGAATACAATGAAGTTCAAAAGTGGATTTGTTTTCGACCTTCCTGGTGCTTTCAGACAAGTGTACAGGGGAGGTTGTCAGTAACATTAAATGTGAAATAACTAGGAGAGGTAATGATTCTTTGACTTGGACAATAGATCGATCTGGCTAGGTCACAAACGGCCATTTAAAGGATACATCCTGTAATATAGTTCTAAAGTGTGGGTGAAGGAGGCATGACTAGCATTAAGGGTTGGCCTCGGAAGTTCTACTAAACTTAAGCAACAGCGTGGTGAAGTTTATTGGAAAAATGGCCTTTAAAACTTTCTACCAGATGGCAGAGCATGTAGCTTTGTGGCGCTGCACCTGCCTGGCAAGCGCAGGGTTCTCACTTTGATTCCCTGCATTGAAAACAAAAAAACTCTATAACATATGCCTCAATTGGGAAAATAAGGTCAAAGTGAGGAAGCTTTCCCTTAAATCCGAGGAATAAATCTTTCAAGCTTATGGGAGGAAAAAGGCTGAAGAAAACAATGTTTCCTCGTTGATCTGTTACACATTCCCAACTCCCGTGCCAGCCTAGTACTGGGGACTGAACCCAGGGTTTTCACTCGAGGATACATTCCCAACTCTTAAAATTCAGAAAGAGTCGAATTTAGGCCCCTCGCGTGTCAGCCTCCCAGAGTGTTGGGATTCCTGGCGGGCTGTGTCACTCCTCTTGTCTTGACACAGGATCAGAGATGTTCGGTACAACCTGCCAAAGGGGCCTAACACTGTATAGCTGTCACCCATTCTCCCTTCGCACGTCTTTTGTTAACTGCAGTATTTAACTGTCGGGAAAGGAGGGTCATCTTTACTTTTCCACCTAGGGCAAGTGTTCGGTCGCGTGCTTGAGAAGTGTAGATTCGTGGAATTCTGGAATTCCCATGGCATTCAACGCGAAGCAGAGGGAGCTCAAAGTGCAGAAAGAGATCCACTACTCCCTAGAAACCGTCATCCGTCTTCCCGACGCGTAAAGACTACAACTCCCATGGTGCATTCACAGAAGCAGAAGTCCCCCTCCTTGTGGGTCCTTAGAAGCGGTGAAGCGATGCGTCATGGGCCTTTGTCTCGCAGTGGGCCTGTATCCAGCGGCGTCGTCGGTTCCTGGAGCCAGGCCCGGGAGGTGGGGCCGGCAGCGAGAGACGCACATCAGCGAAGCTGGCCAATCCGCGATGTGCGCAGACGCAGTAGCTCAGGCAGCAGCGGAAGCGCAGGGGGATGGGGCAGTGGTGACGCGATTTTGTCCGCGTTGGAGGGGTAGGGCCGCCGCCGAGTCGCCTTTAGTCTGCCGTGTGACGTGGCACACCCAGATCCTTAAAGCTAGAGCCGGGAGCTGCCGCGCCAGTTGCCAGAGGTCTTCCCCGCTAGTCCCTGTGCGCGCTTCCTCGGACAGCGGCGGCCGGCGAGCCGTCTGGATAGCTGTTTCCCTTCCCCGTCAGCTCTCTTCCCAGTCGCTGTTGTTCGGGAGCGCAAAAGGCGAGGGCCCGTTGACAGGCCAGAACCCTTGTGCCCGTCGCAAGTGCCACTGCCGCCATGGGGCTCACCATCTCCTCGCTCTTCTCCCGCCTCTTCGGCAAGAAGCAGATGCGTATTTTGATGGGTGA